>NDXB01009374.1:15785-26364 GCA_002631895.1 Agapornis roseicollis
TTTTTTTTATCTTAAAGATCATTATATTCAAATAAGAGACCTAGCTCAGTACGGTAATGTGAAAGTGATAGAAGAAATAGGAAATTTATATTTTCCCCTTACTGTTTCTGATCTGTTTGTTTTTAAATTTTATCTCCTGGAAATGGAACACTCTGACTGCTACAGCTTAAGTTTAGATCTGGGCAGCAGCTTTAAGCGTAAAAGGGAATATACAGAAATATAACCAGCTTAAATATCCTGAACTGGAACACTGAATTTCAGGACTGCAAACTGCAAGCCAGTTGTTTTCAAAGCCATTTCTTTAAAGGGGGTTGGGAGAAACATGAAAGCTGTGTACTTGAAGGAAGAAAAGCACACAAAATGCTGTGGCAGATTGCTGCAGTGAAAATAAATCTGACTTTTCAGCCACATTCAAAGTCAAGCTGCCTCAAAATTCTGAAAGGATTCATACAACCCAAGAGCTGTATTAAGCACAAGAGCATAAAGTAGTTCAAGTACTACAGTCAAGTGAAATCATTGCATTCAGTGTCTAAATCAGCTCTGTAAGTGAAGGAAAAGACAACATATCACTACAAATTAACTTCATCTGACTGTGCTTTACAAAGGAAAAAGAAAATTAACACAAATAATAAAATATTTACTGTCAAATTAATTGACAAAGCTACTAATCAAACAATAATAATTTCAAAACCAGATTTTACAGGGTTAGAATCAAAGGAAAGGAAAAAGAAATATGTAGGGTAAATCCAAATTGCTTTTTTTCATATACTTAGGGCAACTGGGAACCGCTGACCTGTCAACCCTCATGTTTGTGCATGGGAAGGTAATGGAACAAATCCTCCTAGAAGCTACGCTTGGACACATGGAAGACACAGAGGCAACTCAAGACAGCCAGCATGGCTTTACCAAAGACTTGTCCTGCTTTACTTTCAGTGGTTTTCAATGATGTAGTTACTATGTCAGTGGACAAGGGAAGAGCTATGTGTCTCATCTATCTGGACTTCCATTAGGCCTCTGGCACAGTCCCCCACAACATCCTTCTCTCTAAATTAGACAGATGGGTTTGATAGATGGACTAACCAGTGGATGAGGAACTGGCTGGATGGTCGCATCCACAGAGTCAGTGTCCAGATCAGATCAGCCGTGAGTGGTGTCTCTCAGTATTTGGACCAATACTGTTTAGTGTCTTCATCAGTACATAAACAGGGAGATTGAGTTCATTCTCAGAATTTGCAGATGACACCAAGCCAAGTGGTATAGTTGACACACCTGAGGGATGGCATGCCATCCAGAGGGACCTGGACATAAAGACTTTGAGATCTGTATGCAGAAATATATCTATATTTATATCTGCAAAAAGACACGTAGAAACCTCACAAACTTGAATCTTGACCAAATAACCGTAGCATTTAAACTTACAGAGCACATTTCTTTGAAATATGACTTATGTCTGTGTAATCTGGCCTGGAAGGACCCCAACATTTTAACTATTTATCACAAATGACTTGGGAAAAGGTAGCAGTCTTTCTTAGTTGAAATCTATTTAACAACGGTGCCTGCCTGCTTCAATATAGCTGGGTAAAAGAGGGTACTATAAATATTCTGAAGTTCTTGATCTACTTATGTCTTACAGGAAGGAATTACAAAGGCTGTTAATGCTTCCATCAAAATATCTTTATGCATTATGCATTTCAAAAATTGCCTTTTTTTTTTTTGTTACAGTTAAAATTCTAAGTTTATATTTCAAGATAAAAAGTAACTTCTTGTGCTCATTCACTGTGATTGTCCAATCCCTTAATATTCTTTCCTTTACTACAAAAACATTAAACCCCTACCCTCCAAACCACAAACCCCACAAAAATTAAAAAACTTTTAAAAGCTTCTTATACTTAAGCTTTGGCACCAGTCCCTGTGACCATTTGATGATCTGTCAGATCTGATTGGCTCTGTCACTGGTATGGTTAATGAAAAGACTACCTGTGATCTGGAGTCCCTGATCATTGCTACCAGGGCTCTGTAAACCTTCTTGATAGTCCTCACACTGCTCCGGTTTTATGCGAAAGAACAGCAGTGGGTGATAATCGTGGGTAATATGAAGCTCAGTAGTCTCTCATATATACATATATATGTATAAACACATAGAACTATAGAATAGTTAGGGTTGGAAAGGACCTTAAGGTCATCTAGTTCCAACCCCCCTGCCATAACTAGGGACACTTCACACTAAACCATGCCACCCAAGGCTTCGTCTAACATGGCCTTAAAATCCACCAGGGATGGAGCATTCACAGCTTCCTTGGACAACTCATTCCAGTGCCTCACCACCCATTCAGTAGAGAACTTTTTCCTTATATCTAACCTAAACTTCCCCTTTTTAAGTTTGAACCTGTTATCCCTTGTCCTATCACCACAGTCCCTAATGAAGAGTCCCTCCCCAGCATCCCTATAGGCCCCCTTCAGATACTGGAAGACTGGTAGGAGATCTCCACGCAGCCTTCTCTTCTCCAGGCTGAACAGACGCAACTCTCTCAGCCTGTCTTCGTATGGGAGATATTCCAGTCCCCTGATCATCCTCGTGGCCCTCCTCTGGACTTGTTCCAACAGTTCCATGTCCTTTTTATGTTGAGGACACCAGAACTGCACATAATACTCCAGGTGAGGTCTCGCAAGAGCAGAGTAGAAGGGCAGGATCACCTCCTTTGACCTGCTGGTCACGCTGCTTTTGATGCAGCCCAGGATACGCTTGGCTTTCTGGGCTGCAAGCGCACACTGAAGCCTACTCATGTTCATTTTCTCATCAACCACCATCCCCAAGTCCTTTTCCACAGGGCTGCTCTGAATCTCTTCTCTGCTCAATCTGTAGCTGTGCCTGGGATTGCTCCAACCCAGATGGAGGACATATATACGCATGTAGCAGTAGGACAAGGGGTAATGGGTTCAAACTAGAACAGGTGAAGTTCAAGTGAAATATAAGGAAGTTCTATAGTGTGAGGGTATTGTTCTATACTGTGAGGCAATGGAACAGGTTGCCCAAAGAAGTTATGGGTACTCCATCCCTGGCAGTATTCAAGGCCAGGTTGGACAGACCCTTGGGCAACATGGTCTAGTGGGAAGTCCTTTTCAACTGTAAGTATTCTATGATTCTATGTACATATATGCATATATACATTTATACATATATACATATAGGTGTGCATATATTGCCATCTAGAATTACACAACCAATATTCAACATGCATTCAGTATATTCAAGAAAATACTGAAAGACCTGCAGCCTTTAATAAAAAAAAAAAACAAAAAACCAAAACAAACAAAAAAACAAAAACAAAAAACCAAACAACAAAAAACCACAAACATATTCTAGGAGGTATGTTTGATATAGTGATATTGTATAAAAAGATTCTTCTTTCTCATGAAATGATGGGTCAAATACTGCTTTGGATTCTTGAGTAGTAGCAATTTCTAATACCTGCTGAACACTTCCTCATATGATGACTTGTAATCCATGCATTGTTACCATTGTCATTGATAACTAGGTACTCTGTGAAGCAGCAGTTCACAATGAAGTCTGACAAAAACAGCACAGGGAGGCATGAAAGAGTAACATTACTGAGTAAACAGCAAATTCTATTAATCTCCTTTCAATGGACCTCAAAGAGAATACAGTTAAAAAAGAATAAATGACTACATGTTTGTGAGATTTATTATTAAACCCATCCCTGGCAACTGCTGTCTTGTTAGGCTGCTTATAATTCATGACAAATTAGAAACAAATCTGCAAAAACCTCTTATAATGCAGTATAATTGGTCACATTTGGTAAAGGAACTTATCCCTATCTCAAGTACATCATCCTGTGTCAATGCAACAATAATTTCCAACTTTATATTTTAAATTGAGTCACATGGATTATATTTTTTCTTTCAGAGCAATATACGATTTTTTATTTGAAAGAATGACACTTAACAAAACGTGAAATGTACTGACTGTTGCTTTTAGAAACTTCATTGCATTTTATGCATTTCTTACAGAAAAACTTTGGGAGTTAAGTGGACCAGTGAAACGCTGAAAACTTTTAAGTGCTTGAATATATTTATAACTCTTCTGTGGAAGAAAACCAAAATGTTTTATAAAACAGTAATAAACATCTTTATGCTGATAGACATCATGATTACTTTATATTTTGCTAACATAGAATTGTAGAATAGTTAGGGTTGGAAAGGACCTTAAGGTCATCTAGTTCCAACCCCTCTGCCATAAGCAGGGACACCTCACACTAAACCATGTCACCCAAGGCTCTGTTCAACCTGGCTTTAAACTCCACCAGGGATGGAGCATTCACAACTTCCTAACCCATTCCAGTGCCTCACCACCTATACAGTAAAGAACTTCTTCCTTATATCTAACCTAAACTTCCCCTTTTTAAGTTTGAACCCGTTACCCCTTGTCCTATCACTACAGTGCCTGCTGAAGTCCCTAATGAATATGATAATGCTAGATGGAATTTTATTCATAGGAGCTTAAGGAAGTTAGACATCTAATTTCCATTAAAATTCATAATAAATCAGCATTTGCTTGTTTGGAAGTCAGAGCTAGTGTGTGTGTGTAAATATCAGAAAACTATATAGGTATATGTAAGTGTGTGTACATTTCAGTCTCTTATGTGTTTGCAATACAATTGGAAATGGGATGAATAATAAGGAATATGTTGCCAGCTCTTTCACCAACATCTTCAGCTGAAAATAATTTCTATGATAGCTCTGCTTGCTGAGGGACTTCAGTGGAATACTTACATTCCTTTCTGAGTTGCCATTTATACTCCTGACTTCCTCAGTTTGTTCTTTTCACAATAGAGTGAAGAGAGTAAAGAGATGAAAGGATAAAAGTTCTGCTTAGAGAAGTCATACAACTTGGGGCACAAAGATCTTCATGTACACACTCTACACTCTGCAACCAAGTAAGCAACAGTCAGAATCAAACCGTCAGTACTAGCACCCTTACTCAAGTATCAATATGAAATAATGTCACTGGCTTCATTATGCTTCCTCTAGATTTACACTGGTGTCACTGGGAGGAGAAAGGAGCCAAAATTTAGTTGCTGAAATAGGACATTTTTCTGGCTTTAAGGCCTTTTTTATTAAATTGTCTCTCAATAGTTCTGTGCTATCCTAAAATGTGATTCCAGTGAACCTTGTATTATTGACCTGTTTCTAACAATTACACCATTTTAACTATTTCAATAGTAATATTTTTTCTATATTTAGATAAAATTTTCCATATTTATGTTGTGTCCATTTTCTCATGCCCTTCTGTTGAGAAATACTGAAAACTGTCCATTTCTTTTGTTTTATTTCCTTCCATCAGGTGTTTATGCACATTGATAAGATCACCCTGAGCCTGCTCTTTTCCAGACTGAACAGCCCAAGCTTTCTTTGCCTCTCCCTGTATGACAATGCTCCAGTTCTTTAATAATCTGTATTGCCTTTCAATGGACTTGCTCCAGTAACATATTTTTTTGCAAGTAGGATCCAGAACTGGGCACAGCATTGTAGGTATAGCCTTACCAGTGCTGAGTAGAGGCCTTGACCTGCTGGCCATGTTCTTCCCAATGCATTCCCAGGATGTCATTAACCTTCTTTGATTCAAGGGTGCATTGCTGTCTTGTGGTCAGCCACAAAATTCCTTCTTGGGAAAAGCTATTTTACATCTGGTCAGCATACACTGACCCACTGTCCCAGTGGCCTACACCGGGACATAGGGTTATTCTTTCCTAGGTGCAGAACGTGGTGTCTTGGTCTCCACCAAGCAGTCATCAATCCTCAAAAGGAGTCCTTTTCCCCTCACTAAAAGGATCAAGGGGAAGTCTACTTAGCTCCTTATGTCCTCGATCATTTTGACCAGAGCCATGTAGTCATGCTTGATACTACTCAGGTAGCACCATTGGTGCAAACACAAAAGAACAACAGAGAATAATAACTCCACTGGAAAACCTTGGCAGCATCTCTAAAATTTCCGGAAAGTGAGCTATGGGCAGCAGTAAACCTTCCTAGGTGACAGATCAAATCAGCACATGGGGACCTCTGCTGCTTTCCCACTGCTGTCTGTCACTTAGTGTTTTTTCCTGGTTCTACTGTATGGCTCAGGGCTACCTAGCTTGAATGTATCATTGGTCAACACTTCCTGCTTCTCATAAGCTCTGAGGGCAGTCAAGGTATTGTGTAACTGCAGATTTTAAGCTGTAACAGGAGCTGTCCTCCTGGTGTCTGAATTCACCAGCTTCTAGTCTTTGCCTTCAAAGTAATTGCTTTCCAACCTGACAGACAAAGACTCTTCTGCGACAGCTAAGTTCTTCAACAGCAGTTCTTGAAGCAACAGGGTCTTAGAGAAGAACTTGTCTATTTCTTCGATAAGATGCAGTCTGCTGACCCCTACCTGCAGCTCATTCACTTGACAGAACAACTCCTCAACAGCTGCAGACCTCCTTCAGGGTAGGAGATGAATGTTCCCTGACTTCAGGAGATCTCACAGCTTCCTGGGGCTTGAGAATTGCAGGGCTGCATGCTGCTTCTGAAGCTCCAACTGGATCAAGGCCTCCAGCATCTCAGGAACAGTTGCATCAGTGGTTGCTGGCTATCACATCCTATGGCATGTTACTACTCTAGCTGAGGATGTGCATGGTGCCTTAAGAAGGGTTGCTGGTCTCATCTTTGTGCCACTCTGCCTGAACTGCTGAACAAATTGCTTTATCTGTTGGCTGCCTCTGTTATCTGCACTCTACTAGTTCAAGTTTGCAGAAGTGATACCAATGAGAGATACGGGGCTTTGGTTAAAAGTTCTAAAATTTGAAATTCTGAAGTTTAGGTATTTTCAGTGGAGTGATTGGAAAAAAAAAAAAAAAAGATATCTCTTGAATGTGTTTAATAGTACAAAATATTGTTGATTTCCCTACAATGAGCCAAATGTTTTCCTGTCTTTTCTTCAAAGGGGTGATAATGCCAGCTGATATGTGTTCTAACCATGGGTAAAAGTGAATGAGTTTTCAAATGCTCAGTTAAACAAAATGCTTTGTATATTGATGTAGTTTTTTTAAAAAATATTTTCAGTGCCTGGAGATTAAGTTAAACTGATTTGCATTACTTGTCTGTCCAGGAGGAAATGGGAGCACTGTCTTTTCCATGATTACTTGTTTTCCAGTGTGCATAGTGGCACATTTTTCCCAACAGCCTTTTACGAAAAGAAGCTACAACTATTTTTATAGACCACAACTCATGTTTGCTGAGCTACTTTTAAAGACAGGCAGGTAGCTGACAAAGAGTGTGGTCGATCTTTTCACATCCTGTGAAGCATATAGTTTTATCTGTAAACAGAATAATTTAATGTAAAGAAAAACGCACAAAAGACTGGGTTTAGACTTTCTGTGAATGAGATGTGATTTAAATTATATCAAATAATAATGCTTACAAAGGCATTAGGTATACTAAAACCATCCCTGATGTTCTCACATCTGCTGCATTAAAGCAGGCTTTCATTCTCCCTAGAACTGATTTTTAATTGAAGCATAGTCTGTATTATGATGAAGAAATTAAAATATGCATGCGTAACTAATTCATTTATTTTTAACATCTTCCTTCTGAGCCTCCAAAGTACAGAACAAAGTTACCTGTTGCTACAGATTACCTTTTTGAGATCTTTGTCTTGTATATTCCCAAAAACATCTGCACTGAAAGGCAGAAGTAGTACTGATTTTAATGCCATGGGAAGGTGGGAAATACAGTCAAAGGCCTGAGGAACCTTTCACTGGATATAGCCTTAAAAAAAGAAAAAAAGTAAAAAAGAAAAAAAGTAAAAAAGAAAAAGGATAAAATACTTGATATATTCTACACAGAGCTCTGCAGGGAGGTTTTGTGAGTCTGTGGTTGCAGAATTTAGTTACCGAATTTGCTTTTAAATTTACCTCTTGTCACAGAGCTGTGCCCACATTAAAACGATAGCTTGAGGTACATGGAGATAAATCTCAAATCCTGATGCAAACAAGAAAGGCAGTAGAAAGAGTGTGTACATATCTGCCAGAGCATGCTGTTGCTCTGAAAAAAATCATCAAAGAAACATGAGCAATGTAGTGTAGGGTAGTGTGCTACTGAATGCAAAAACTCGCTCTGAGAACTAAAGCTATGGAAAGATCACAAAATTGAATTCATATGATGTTCAATAAATGAATTAATTAAGGGCACTGTGCTGACTTTTTCTTATCTAATTCAATAAGAATTATTCTAAAATGTATGCACAACTGCACAACTCAAGAACTTTTTGCTAGTAGCCAGTACAACTTAAAGAAGTCACCCTGAGAGGAAAGTCCAGCACACTGCAGTTTCAAAAGGCAGCATCCCATGTGACAAGCGATAGGGCAGGATTAAGCAGCCTCAAGTTGCACCAGGGGAAGTTTAGATTGGATTTTAGGAAAAATTTCTTTGTTGAAAGGGTTGTCAAACACTGGAACAGGTTTCCCAGGGAAGTGGTTAACTCACCATCTCTGAAGGCATTTTAAAGACATGTAGATGTGATGCATAGGGACATCATTTACTGATGGACTTTGCAGTGTTAAGATTTATGTTCAGAAATTCTAATCTCAAAAATCTTAAGCCTTTTCCAACCTAAAGGATTCTATGATTGTGTGATTCTATGAGCAATGTGATTTTCCCTTCAACAGGCAGTGTAAGCCTGTATGAAATGTGTCATACTTGCCCAGCTGCACAATTAACTCTCAGTCACTCCTGGATGTGTTTGCTCTGTTAGCCTTTCTGTGATGCTGCCACCAAACTGCCTCAGCATAGGCCAGGAGTGCTGGCAAATCTAGGTTGCTTCTACATGGTGTCATGCAAATGCAGATAAGACATTTGCTGGAACCAGCTGGCGCAGACATATGCCCCTTTGCTTTCATACATGGCTTTTTCAGTTCAGTGAAGATTAGCTCAAGGATCTCTGTGCTCCACTGGCATGTCAGTGTCAACAAGTTTCCTCCATTTTATCCTCACTCTCTTTCACTAAAAGAGAAAAAATAAAATAAAATAAAAAGTGCTGTGTTTTATGCACGCTGTCATGCTTTCTATTACTCTAAATATTTGACACTGGGTTTGTGTGGTCTTGTGCACCATTGTAACCTAGTGTTTCAATCATTGCACACCATTGTATTAATATTTCAAGCCTTCAGAAAATCTCTTACACATATATAGTGGATTTATGTAGCAAGATTTTCAGAAGGGAAGAGGCTGCAGGGATGGTTTCTGTGAGCAGAGACCAGGGATGTCCCTGCAATGGACAGAACCAGTTCCAGTTGTTTGCAAGATGGACTCACTGTAAAGTTGAGTCAATCAGAAACATTGGTGGCACCTCTGAAATCATGTTTAAAAAACAGAAAAAAGCTCTGTGCAGCAGCTGAGAGAGAAAGGAATAAGAGAAAATATGAGAGAAAGAACACTGCAGGCACTAATCTCAGTGCAGAAGGAAGGGAGGAGGTTCTCAAGGAGCCGGAGCAGAGATTCCCCTGGAGCACGGTGAGGCAGGCTGTGCCCCTGCAGCCCATGGAGGACCACAATGAAGCAGATATCCACCCTGCAGCTCATGGAAGACCCCATGGTGTAGCTGGTGGAAGTGCACTGAAGGAAGCTGCACTCCATGGAAAGCCTATGCTGGAGCAGGCTTCTGGCAGAGCCTCTTGCCCAGGGAGAGAAGACCATGCTTGAGCAGGTTCCCTGGCAGAGCCTATGGGCTTTAGGAGCCTCAAGCTGAAGCAGTCTGTTCCTGAATGTCTGCACCTTGTGGAAAGTACACACACTGGAGCTGTTTGTAAATAACTGCAACCCAAGGGGAAGGGAACATCATGATGGAGCAGAGGAGTAGTAAGAGGAGGAAGTTGTGTCTATCTTACTCCAGTTTTTAAATTGGCAATAGTTTTTCTCAAGACAGGTCTGTTTTGCTTGTGACAATAACCAGTGAATTGATCTCCCTTATCTTGATCCACTAATGTTTTCATCTTATTTTCTGCCCACCATAGAAGGGACCAAGAGAGCAGCATATGGGAATACCAGCCAGCCAAGCTCAGCCCAGCCCATGATAACATGATTATGACTCGTATTATGGCTAATTTAAAATTAAACACTCATAATACTTCAATATCATTAATTAATCTGTTGTCTTCAATGTCATTAGGAGATTCCTCGATTGTGTGGAAGACAACTTCCTTCTGCAAGTAATAGAGGACCTGACAAGGAGAGGTGCCCTGCTTGACCTTGTGCTCACCAACAGGGAAGGGCTCATTGGAAATGTGATGCTCCAGGGCAGCCTTGGATGCAGTGAACATGAGATGGTAGAATTAGAGATCCTCATGACAGTGAGAAGANTGCTCACCAAAAGGGCTCATTGGAAATGTGATGCTCCAGGGCAGCCTTGGATGCAGTGAACATGAGATGGTAGAATTAGAGATCCTCATGACAGTGAGAAGAGCGTGCAGCAAACTCACTGCCCTGGTGTCCTGGGTTCAGCAGTTGCAGTCAGTTTTTCTTCTCTTTAGTAGCTGGTGTTTTG
>NDXB01009376.1:0-12038 GCA_002631895.1 Agapornis roseicollis
CTTCCAGGAGAATCTGCTCCAAGATTTTGCCAGGCACAGAGGTGAGACTGACTGGTTCCTTCTTCTGAGTATCTTCAGAATAAATGATGTTTTTTCACTACTTAAGTCCAGTGTCTAGTAACATCTTCTCACATAAGATATGACTTGTTTATAAATGGAAATAGAAGGGTGCATATCCCCCATGTCTTTTGAATAAGCAATACATACCCTGAACTCTTACCAGTCTACCTCATTTCTTACTTCACTCAGTAATAACCCCTTAATTTTGTCTATTATTTTCATACTACATGGAGACTCTTCAACCATGACATACAAGCAATATGAAAGAGAATTTTTAATTCATAGAGTAGATCACACTCCTGCACATGTGAGTTTACCACTTTGAATCAAACTTGAGATGGTTTTAGGAATGAAACTATTTTTTAAATTGTCTGCCTCAGAACTGAGAACATTTTTAAAGAACGTGTCTGTCAGCTCTTATGAAATGTTTAGATCAGAACTGTCAAATATAACTAAAAGCACAATAGTTAAAAGTCTTTCTTCATTGTTCCACAGTCTTTATCATTTATAGGTCAAAGCAGTTTTGAGTAAGAGTATTTGCTTTCAGTTAAGAAAATGTGGAATTCCAGCCTTGCAAAGTAGCTATCCTTCAGTGAAAACAATTATTAAAAAAAAACCAAAACACAACATTCTGTTGTTGGTTTTTCCCTTTTTGTTTTGGCTACAGACTTTTTGTGGTTATAAAGTCTGCATAGTGTTTTACAGATAGTAAACAAAAATAGTTGTTATCTTTGCTTTTGGGGAATGAAAGCTGAAGGACTCTACAGTCCTACTCTCCCTCTCACTCTATAAGATCTGTGACACAATACTGCCTACTTTGGCATTTCCAGCTTAAATTATATTACATTTTTAAAACTATTTATCAGAAAGAATTCTCAAAGGAAGACAGGCTGTTAGTATGGCTCTGCTATCAGCAGTTTCTGAATGCTTAAAAGTTAGAATTATAGAACCACGGTATCATCTAGGCTGGAAAAGACCTTTAAGATTACTGAAGCATGTACTTGGTGAATACACAATACACTTTCTTTTATATCCCTATGCCCTCCCCCTCCACCTACAAAAGAGAGACATACTACTAAGACAATATAAAGAGGGATGGTTCCTTTCTCAGTCTGCATAAAGTCAGCACCTGCATCACAGAACTGCAAAAAGAATTAGGCTGGAAAGGACTTCTGAAGATGTCTGGCTCAGCCTTCTGCTCAAAGCAGGATTATTTTGGTCAAAATAGACAAGGATAGTTTTTCCAAAACTTTAGGCCAAACTGTCACAATTGCACATATCCCTTTAAAAATAATCTGACTGCATGTGTTAAAAGGGAGATATGCATTCTTAAGAGTTGAACAATCAAGAAGGTGAGCATGAACTCCTGGACAAGCCTTAAAACATCTCCACCTTTATCCACATGTGTAATAATGATCAAAAGACATTTGTAAACGTATTCCTTAGCAAAGTACTCAGATTTATTAGAGGTTCAAAAACTGTTAGACTGTGCTATACTGATGCAGGCTTAGGGGCTTATAAATTGTGCAAAGAAAGTTTCAAAAACAATTTTAAAAAATATAAGGAAACAACTTAAAATGCAGAATACAGAGTACTTGAATTTTAAAGCCATGTAGCTGAAGTCTTAATGAAAAGCCAGTATTGAATTTGACACATTTTGGATGCAACCCATCCAGTGTTACATTTAGAGCACTCTTGTTTCATAATAAAGCAAGCAACAATTAGCAAGCAATTAAGCAAATTGCCCATAATTATGCCATTGCTGAGCTATTTTTCATATTTTCACAACACAGCACATATATGAATACATGGCTTGCAGTGCCAATGCTATTCTGTCAGCATCCAGAAGTGCCTCTCATTTACTGAAGCATTTCATATTAAACAGCTCCCACTGCACTTTCAGTGCTCTCTGCTCAGCAGGAACCCACCAGAGTGATGAAGATGACAACCTTATACTACTCATCTCAGCCAATAGTTGCTAAGGAATAGGTCGTGTTCCCCCCATTTTTTGCCCATGTGTATTTACTAAATGTGGTACTAAATCTAAGCAGGATTCAAGCATAATGCAGGGAAATTATAGTCTAGAATTACCCTGGTGAACAGAAGTGGCCACTTGGGTAACATCATTTAGTAGTCTCTACTGTATGAGTAGAACAGAAATTACATTAACAATAAAAAAGGGAAGGGATAACAGTTGTTAGTATAAACTGCATTATTTTAATAAGGTCAGGAGGAAGAAGCTTGAATGTAGAAACCCTAAATATCTGCTGCTATAACATACTCAACTTTTTTTGTTTAATAATAAAATGCCTTTGGGAGAAGTTTCCTATAAATACTTTTTTTCCTGTATATGTCTCTATAAATTAAAAACCTAAAAGATTTACTTAAGTTCTAGCCTTGGAACCTTTTTATTCCAAGGACAAGTACAACGCATCAGTTCCTTTAGGTTTCAGCTGTGTGTACAGAGCTTGCCTTGCTTGTGAGAAATCAAAAGATTGACCCTCCAGAGGTTCTAACTGAGGAATCAACAGGCATACAGCAAATCACACATTTTCAAGAGCTACCTTGGCTTGCCAGGTTGTACTGGATATCTTGCAAGAATAAGTTCTGTTTTCGTTCCAGTAAACACAGTTTATATCCTAACAAATAGCCATGTTTTTAATTTGTATTTAATCCTAAAAACTGCCATGAGTTAGGCTTCTTATTATAAAATCCCAGTGGCATGAGGTGTGTTATTTTGCACCTGGCTTCAATTAGTCAAGCAAACATTATCAAAGATGGCTAGAGAAATTTGGTGAGGAAGAAGACAGGGAATGGAGGAAGAGACAGCATATGGTAAATCCTGCATAAGTAACTGCTTGTGAAGTGAAACTTTCCCTCACAAATAATAAAATAAATAAAGCATGTTAATCTTTCATTAAGTCATCTCTTACTGCTTTCCTGACTAGAATTTCAATCTTGTATTAATTCTTTTTCAGCCTAATGGACACATGACAGTGTTGTAGGCACATGGCACTAACCCTTATTGCGTCAACAGTCCAATTGTATTCAACTTCAATGTCCATGTTTTTTGCTAATTATGGTAAAACAAATATGGCAGTTGTCAAAGGATACATGTTTCTTGGCCTACGAAGTATATATTGGGTTATCAGTGAGAATTTTAACCATAACTTGTATAGTATAATGACCATCCAAAATGAGTAGCCTAAAATCTAGTATACTGATACAATACTGGGTAGTACAATGTGATTTATTTAATATTTAATTAACTGCTTCACATTTGTACTAAAACTTCTTAATTATTAATACATGGTTCATTATTTAACACAGAATATAAATTCAAATTCAAATCAATTAAACAAGGTGAAACTACATAATGAATAATGGTTTCTCCTCCAGCAATAACCTTCAACCTGGAAACACAGCAAGGAGTGACATTTCCATTTCTTCCCCCATACCCAAGAAGACTGCATTTTAGGTGACATATATTAAGCTCTCTACAGATGTAAAGTTTCTGTAATAAACCAAACATCCTACAAAAATATGCTGGATGAAAAGGAACTTCAGCTGTCACTTTTCAGCACTTCTCAGAGAGAAGGTGCTGGAAGATGAAACATTTTCAATATGCATTTTCAGAAGAAGTAAAGCAGCAAACTTTCTTTACTGATTTGTAAAACTTTATTTTAAGCCTCTCAAGATCCAACTCTTATGTGCAGTCAGGGAAACAAGAGTCTGTAGAAAGTTGTAGATAGCCAGCAATTAGCACCCTGGAATGACTGTAATATCTTCATCTTAAAGTGGTGGGCCCGCTGCAGCCAGCATTTAAGCACCACACAGCTGCTTGCTCACTCCGACCCCCCCAGAATAATCGAGAGCACTGACAATGTTTTACTTTCTCTGGGAAGCGAGCTGTTCTTATCAATGCTATCTGCCACAGTGACCAGGAAAACTAGAAGATGTAGTAAAGTTAGTGTATCTGCAAGCATTATTAAAGAATCTGAAGCAGTAAGTACAACACTACTTTCACTAAATACTCCAATATGATGATGTTTCTAAAGCCTTATTTCTCACACTACTTTTATGCTTTCTTAAATATCCTTAAACATTACTTGAATTGTGAGATACAGGAGATCCGTGAAGATTAGTATACCTCCAATGAGCTTCTAGAGATCTTTTACTACGCATTTGAAATTTGTTCTTAAACAAGCAAGTGGAAGTCATCCCTTCACAGTAGGCAAACAGCTTTTCTGTGCCTGTAGCTTCTTTGGGAATTAACACCCCTTGACTATTTTCACCTAAAAAGTTACTTTTACTATTTAACTGTCTACAGTAATCGTTATTAGAAAGAAGTCAATAAAATATCACAACACATAATCAACACAATAAAAACTGGAATAGAAATAACTGACTATATATTTTCTTATTATCATAATGCAGACTTTTTTTTAACTTAAAAAAGTCATTAAGTCAAGTGTGTTAAAACAGAATGGGGATTAATCAACAGAAAAATCACTTAACCAATACAAGTAACTGTGAAAACTCTGAAATATCATTCATATCTCCTTTTAGTGATCAAATCATTATTCAAATACCTCATTAGGAATGTATGTGAGGATCTATTACCTTCAATTAAACAGATGTGTATTTGCTTAATTTAATTTCCTTTTTCAAGGCAGAGCCAGTTCAGCATAGTGTGGTCTTTCATTTAATTCAACACCGAGGAGAATATTCTGCATGCACTTTTGCTGAGGAATTTATGAACTTATCAACATTACTTAAAGAGGCACTGAACATGTTAAAAAAATAAAACAGAGTGAGAAAGTACATCACAGAAATATGGCCATTACTATACTTTCCCCATAAAAGCAGGAAAAAACTCTATGAAAAAATACATTGAAAGAACTTGAGGGTTTTGTCTGTGAAGAAAGGTTGTATGTGTGAAACTATAAAATGAGCAGTCTTTAAAATGCAGCTTTGTTCATCAAGTAGTGGCAATTTCTATTGGTAATACACAATATCTGTTCTCCCTCTTCTTCAAACATATTTTTTGCTTACAATATCTACAGTGTAAGTATACAGAAGAATATAATATACTCAGGTTTTCAGCTTTAAGTTTTAAATAAATTTGAGCATGCGTGAAGGAGTAATATTTTATTGATTTAATTACAAATCACTAAATACCTTAAAAAGGTGAAATCTCATAAAGAAAACTAAGAATCACTGAATCTAAATAAATCCATTTGGTGTGGAAACTGCAGAAAATACTTTTCTTAAGAACAGGCAGTGCACATTGAAATAAAAAAATCAATTACCTTTTGTAGCTTTCTAACAAGACAGCAAAGAACTGGACTTGGAGATAGGAAAAAGAATGAGCTTCAGAAAGATAAGGGAACAAAATTTCTAGGTGGAGTAAGGTCAGCAGCATTTACTCTTGATGCCACACCTAAATGAAAATATTAGTATGCTCTCATACTACTCTAATAACGCATTCTAACACTTGACAATAAGCAGATCAGGTGAATGATGCTCAGCAGAATGCAGAATACAGAGAAGGTGATGAGAGGAACAAGCAGAAGTTCATTTTCAGTTGCTGTGTGTGAGGTATCTTGAATGTAACTCCTTCAAGGAATAGGTGTGGGATAAAAGACAGTTCTGCTTCAAATATCTCTATTTATATCCTTATTCATTTCCACAAGAGTTCCTTGATGTATCAACATGCCAGATGCGGCTCTGTTTTCTTTGGGTTTTTTTTTTTTTTTTTTTTTTTTTTGATNGAATAGGTGTGGGATAAAAGACAGTTCTGCTTCAAATATCTCTATTTATATCCTTATTCATTTCCACAAGAGTTCCTTGATGTATCAACATGCCAGATGCGGCTCTGTTTTCTTTGGTTTTTTTTTTTTTTTTTTTGACTTTACAGTAAAAATAAACAAAAGATTGATTGAAAGTAGAAAATTAAGAAATTCTTTTAACTTAAGTAGTTGAACAACTGTGGACATGTGGATTCATGGTTGAGACACTAACAAAACATGAATTTTCAAAAAGAAACTAAAAAAAATCCCAACACTAAATAAGGTAATAAACTTATTTCTTATGACAACTTGAGAAACAGACAATAAAAGATGTTTTGAAGTTGTGTTTTCATCAGATATACACAAACAGAAATTTAAAGTCAAAGGCCTCCAGAACAGCAAAGAAAATTAACCCACAATATTCTAAAAATATCCTATGGCTTTTATGCTGTGACTACGATTGCTTTTCAAGGGAAAAATAAAAGCATTTTTCTTTATTACAATATAAACAAAGAATAATTTGGTTTTATTATTAATACCCTGACTTTATTTTGTGAATACTTCTAAATATTTTTACAGTATTCACCAATGCTGATACCTAAGTAATACACTATGCTTATTTGAATGCTGATAGATATTACTTTTGATTGGACCATCAACAACATTGTATCTGTTTATTTCAGTTAAATATATAAGCATAGCTTGCTAGAGGTTTTTTTGACAAAAAACAATTCCACCAAAAATGTCGTTTCGAAGTTCAACAGTTTTCTGGCAGTGTTTATATCAATGACATTTTGGGGTACAGAAACCAATAGTTTGCATTTCCTCATTTTATTTTCATCTAGATTTTAAAAATATGCAAGTCCTTAATATTTCAGCATAATGCAGAAATTCTATTATTGAAAGGAAATATCCTCATTTCTCCAAAGCTTTTCCTCAGATTTTCCATTTCACAGTAGATTGCAAGTTCAGGTTATGATTCTGAAAAACAACACTGGTTACATTTCATGGCACCTGCAGCACAGCCTAATGCAATCCACAAACATTTCCCTTTTCTAAGCTTCCTGCAACTCCCTTACCATTAATACAGAAGAACAAGCCTTTTGTTCCACTTAAAAACTTGAAAAACCAGAACTACGAGTAATTAGGATAACCATTGCAGGGCAAGAGGGCACACTTCTAAATGCTCCTAAAGTGTTCAGTAACCTACCAGTTCTGTTGTACTTTTTAGATTACTTAATGACAACCTACAACCTTGTGGAAGGACAGACTGGAGGTGTACAATTTTTGCATTTCATATCTCCACAGGACAAAAGGATTCCCCTCCTGCAGTTTTTGTCCTTCCCAAGAGGGCACTCTCCCCAATATGGCTGCAGCTCAGGTAGGTTTTTCTCTTGGAAAACCCTCTGAACCACAGACTCCTTGATGACTAGACAACATTCTCTAACCAATTTTTCAGAGCAGTTTTCTGTCATTACCAATTTGTCAATCTGCCACAGACTAACCCCAGTGCAACCACGCAGCTACTCACCCCTTTGACAAAGACCCCAAAAAGTGTGACTACATAGAAAAGGCTATGTTTGATTAACAACTTTGTGATTGCTGTAAAAATGAAATTTGAAAGGTAATAATTACATTTGTAATTACTTAGGTCTAAATCTCTTATGTTTCTTACTCCCTCTATTTCTGGGCAGCTGGAGCAATGACTCATTAATAATAATAAAATCATTTAACCCTCCAGGCACATTACAAGGAGAAAGATGTCATTTGTCACCAACGCAAATAGAACAATCACTGAAGGATACAGGAACACCACTATTTCATATTTATTGCAAATGATAAAAGGGACATTTTTGAGTCATTCTCACTATGACATCCCAATCTGCTTTTTAATTATCAGCAAACATAAGGGGACAGCACACAACATATGAGGGACTACTAATAATGTATTGTCCTGTGGTGACATTTCCATAATCACTTTAAATCTACCCTATACATATGTACTAGTTAAAGCTTTCAGCTCATGAAATCATACCCCCTAGTAAGGAATGAATTATCCTTTGCAGACTGAGCACACAAAAGAAGCTCTTTCCTAGAGTTTGAGGGTCTGATAGCTTACATATGTATTGCTATTACTTTAAGTGATAAGGTTCGGCATTTGTATTTTTAGGCCAAGAACTTTACAGTTGTGTTACACTGGCAACAACTTAGCAATGAACTTCTCACTATTGTTTTGTACTTTGCTACTACAACAACTCTGTATGAAGCACTCTTTATTAGATGAAATGAATACTCTTATTTACATGGAACTGAGATAACTAACTCAGAATTTACTGGTTTTAAAAAAGAATTACTGATGTAACTGCCTTTCTATGAAATAAACTTCAGGGGAAGAGAAAAGACTATTCTTTCCTGAAATGATTTATTCAGGAGACATGAAACCTTAAGGAAAAAGTATGGAGAAAAAAAATTCTACTCTGGTATTAGTATGAAAACAAATGAAAAGAAGTTTCATGGAAAGGAAAGTCACCATAATCTGAGTTTCAGCTCTATCAAGCTAGAACTTCAAATTCTTCTTTGCTTTGCTTTATCATTAGGCATGCAGAAAGACCAGACAACAAATTTAACAGTATGAAATTATAACTGTTATTCTGTGGGCTAGGAAGAAGGTAAGCAAACCTCTCAAATTTGTTTATATTTTCCCCAGATACTATAATAGACTACATAAAGACATGCTTTAAAAAAAAAGTTAAATAAGTAGTGTTAAGAAATAAGGCATATCACAAAAGTGTAAAATGCACAGAGTAAAATGCATATTTTCACTGTTAAGATAGTGACAACACAGAAAAGCTTATACATGGAGTGAAATGTTTTGTCAAATTGAAAAATGGAAATAATATGAACACTACAATTTTCACATCAATTTGAGGTAAAATGTTTTGAATTACAGTCATTTTAATCTTGTTTTATAAAGAAAATTACTTCAAATGGGTGATAATTTAAAACGGCATAATCCAAACTTCATTGTGCTCCAGTCAGGCATAGAAGTGTGGCTCTGAGTGATTTGGAGCAATCTTTTCACATTAGCTCAGAGTCTCATTCAGAATAGACATTTGAAAGAAGAAAAAGGGTACCTGACTAGAGTTCCCATCTTTTACATCTGAGTTCAAAACTGCTTATTGTGATGGCTGTGACTTCCTCTTTTGGCATTTATAGACACTGCTATAGACACCTTCAGAAATTTTGGAAACCATTCTGATAAGGCAACAGTTTCATAGTTACTACCTCTTTAAATGTTCAGTTGTGACCATTTTGTCCACTGAAGTTCACTTATCATAAACCTTTCCCAACTATTGAGGCATTTTTGGTATCAAGGAGTTTTGCTGACATGAAATAGATACATACATATATTACAAGCCTTTCCCTTTACCTTTGCTGAAGTAAAATAAATTCTCTCTCAGAAAATACTCTATTTATTTTTAATCCTCACTGTCCCTTGAGCAACCTCCAACAAAGACTTTCACATTTTCTTCAATACTCTTTTCTGTTCTCCCAAGATATTTTCAATTAAAATATAAAAATATTCTTATTTAGCTAGTAGCATTAGAAAACTTTTAGTTTCCTTCTAGAAACCAGATTACTCTCTCAGCACTTGGACAACTGACATGTGATGAGAATAATTTAGGTCAGAAACACATTTGACAGAACTCTTTAAAGATCAGGATTTCTTGTAGTATACGTAATTTTTAAATGACGATAGGGAACAGTCATAGCTATTCACGAATCACAGAATCCAATTGTTCAGAAAATTCAGTTTCCTTACTTCAAAGATAGATGCGTTTTAAAATATGAAAAAAAATGGGTTGATCTTTAACATATACTTTTGTAGACTTAACTATCTAAACATCATCTTCTTATAACTGCACTCTATGTGTCTATATTAAGGATTCTGAAGAGCGATATATTTGTCAGGCTTCACATTTCAGAGAGTAGGTGTTAAGTTTTGACTCAGTCCTATCTGAATAAAAAGATGTCCTGGCATAAAACAATAATTTGTGGTTTTATACATTTAACAGACCATAATTGTCTCTGCAAAAAAGTAGCATTTGCTCCTGTTTGATAAGATTTGGCATGAGCATGCCAAGGCTAATAAAAACCTAAAATACATTAATAAATGAGGTTAAATACTAGCGCTCAGATTTGTCAAGGAACTTAACACTTTCTGTTGTATGTGAGCCTCAATCAGCCATTTCTCCATTGCATATGACAGAGGATCTCTTAGGAACAGATTTAAGAAACGTTCAGTTCTTATAAAGTTGCTGAAGCTTAGCATCCAGCTTTTTTGAAAGTCTGTTTCAAACTAGTTTGGAAATCCTGGAAATAGCAGGCAGACTTTAAAGTTAAGCATATCAGATAAAATCACAACAGTTCTTGATAGGAATGGAAGTTCATATACTACCCTAATCTCTAGTTTACAAGAGCAAATCCACAAAAGCCCATAACTTATGTTTATTTTTTCATAAGCTCTATAGAAAGGATATTTTATGTCTGTGGTAGGTGCTGCTCTGGCAGATATATATATAGAAAGCTCTTGCCATGTTTGGCACACAGTTTTCTTTTTAAGATGCTACAAACCTGAGTTTTGAAGCTAATGGAGTACATTTGACAACTTCCTTTTCTACAGCTGATGTGGACTGCAGGAGGAGTGCATACTTAGTCTGCATTTCAAAAGGTTGCTTCCAAAACTTTCTAGGGTTTTTAATGGACCATAGGATATAAAAGAACCTAAATGAAAAAACTATCAGTCTGTTGCTGGCTAAGTGTTCACCAGCCTGTTATTGAACCTATTTAATCTATTTATTCCTTAATTCCTCCACAGTCTCCTAGAGATGTCATTAATATGCTCAAAGTTAATTTATTAGCCTCTATTGCTTCTATTCAAGCTCATGTTAACAGAATAAATTCATCAAAAATGATCAGACTTGAAAAGGCAGATTTGGATTCTGACAGAGAATAATTTATCATGGCTGGGAAAAAGCCTCCCACCAACTGGGCTGTTGGAATGCTGGGAGATGAAATTGCAATGACTGCAGAACTTCTGCAGAAAAGGACATTGAAGTCTCAAAGGGAAAACAAACAAACAAACCCTAGAGTCTAATTCCCCAAATTTGCAGGTTCCTGACACTGTTGTATTTTTTATTTTCACACTGACAGGTCCTTTCTCACACCCTCTGTGCTGCCCTGAGGCAGAAATAATCAATAAGGCTCTGCTCACCACCATTTGCATACCACAGGGCCTAGCAACATTGAGGGACACCAACACACCAGCACAAGGAGTGGCAGTGGCAAAGCTGTACAAAAACAGTACTGATACTCAAAGGGTCATAAACTGTTAATCAACAGATCCAAGCAGCAGAGAGCTTCATTGTAATGCTGCATAATGTAACAGATCTATTTTATTTAAAATTTGTTGTAATTATCCCTTCTGTAACAGTAATTAAGAGGTTTTAGGTAATCTACTACTCTAAGTATTATATCACACTTTCTGTGTATCTACAGATGATCTGAATTCCAGGAACAGCTGGATGTTAACAGCAGAAACAGGGGAACAAATAAATAGAACATGGGGAAAAAAAAAATAATCCATGCTCAAATATGCTTATCTGGCTGATTCAATCAGAATATACATCGTAGATGCTTTTCCCCCCTTCCTTCTATCATGTTCCAGAACCAGTAGAATTGTGCTTCCAACTGTACTACTGTCAATATTTCTTATTTCCTATTCAATCTACACTTACTTTATTATATTACTGCCTCGAATATAAGAAATTCAGTAAGGTGAACATGCCAAGTATCTGATCAGTACATTATGTCACACTTAAGAACCACTATATTGAAAAAAAGTTCACATTTCCCAGTGAAACACTGAAAAGTTAGGAAGTGCAAATTGTGCAATATTCATTCAGCTCCCTTGCGTAAACGTGTTTTGATGCAAACTTAAATTATTATATATTATTTTTCTTATAGGACACTTGGGCCCAATTCAGAGAGAAAGTAGTTATTTGCTATTTCTCTTTATCTACTCTAATCAGCACGTAGCCATACACCTTTTTAATTAATACTTTCATAGACTTGTGTTGAATGCAGATTTATTCATTTCCCAGTGCATTTTTTTTTTTTTTTTTT
>NDXB01009377.1:0-17158 GCA_002631895.1 Agapornis roseicollis
AAACACCAGCTACTAAAGAGAAGAAAAACTGACTGCAACTGCTGAACCCAGGACAATTCCCCAGCTGGAGGCTTTGCTGTCACACCATTGCTTCTGAAGTTCACACACCATAGTCAGCTGAGGGGCTTGCAGTACATGGTATGTAGTACAGCCAGCACCCCCCTGCTCCCAGCAGCTGCACAGGATCCCAGTCTCCATCAAGATCATGTGCATCCAGCCACCGCTGAGCAATGCGACCTGTCTGGGAGCTGAGGTGTGTGCTACGGCCCTGTAGTATTCCCCTCTGTTATCTGATGAAACTCAAGATGATTTCAGAATTTCCCTGTTTCCAACAGATCTCACACTGATAGACCCAGTCTCCAAGAAGTTGACCTGGAGATGACTATAGTGGTAAATCCTATTACTTGGATAACACTGTTTGTAAAACATTAATTAAAAGGGCTGTTTATTTTGGAGAAGTAAATATATATATATATATACACACATACTACAGTGAAACTACTAGTGTTGGATGATAAGCACATATCTTCTATTTAGGCCTTGTGGGAAAAATGGACAAACATTTTTTGAAAGCAAGTGAGAGACATCACCCTAGCAAGATGGCAGTAATCAGCAAGTTCCTAAAAATACTCCAATATGAGTAATAATCCTTCTGCCAGTGATCTGACAAATCTTATGAACCACTGGTTTAGAGGAAGGAATTGAGGAGACTGAGCTAGGAAGTCTACACAAAGTCACATGGTAACTGCAGCCTGGTGTTTAATACCCAGGTGGCAGATTTAAGTTTATTGTATCTTCTCTATATTTTGTTCTTGAACATAGCATTTAGTTAGCAAAAAGGTATTTACTGCTCACTGGAAGGATACATGATTACTCAGCAACTTGCATCGCTGCATGTTTTTACTGTTCATTTCAGTTGTGCCACTTACAAAAGCTACTGCTTTTGGCAAGTCAATAAAAAGCCCCCATCATTCAAAGGTTCAGCCCTTGCCTTTGTCAAATCTATTAGAAGATAGATTCTGCCATTTACAGCACTTTTCATCTTGTGTAGCCCTAAACACCAGCAGCTAGATTGAGATTGCCTTTTCAGAGTTCACAAGGGACTTCTACTGCTGTCAGATCTAAGCAAGACTTAGAAACTATTTCTCAAAGCAAGATTTATTGGAGTGCTAGCATCTAGTGACAGATGTTGAAGTAATAACAAAATCCTTTGTATTGTGGGGTTTCTTGACCTGCCTATTTATTAATGTTCATCTTTCCTCATAACTCAAAAACACTTCTTTGTGCTTCTGATACAGCCTTATGGAATCAAATAAAAGGCTGCTGCTGCTTCTGCTTGTCCACACATAAAAATCAGCTCATTAAAATGTTAGTATAGAAGTCACCAGCAACTACATAGCATTGCTCTACAGAAAAACTGACATCTTCCAGTAGTTAACAGATTATATACTTCTCATATTTCTTAATTTTCTATTTAGAAGCTCTAACTTCTGTCATGGACAGGGACACTATGCAAGAGTTCATACCACTGTTACTACATTTGAACTTCAAAATGTGAGTGAGGGACCTGGCCTGCCGTATGTGCTGGAAGTTTGCAATTGCTAGCAATGCTAGGTTTTCTCTGAATCTCTTCCAGACCCAGTATGCTGAAAGGAAAACTACAAAAGAGACCTTCCAGATGTCCTCATTCAGGCAAAATGCCCGAAACTTTTAACAAAAGTTTCCTGCAAGGATGCATATCTGGAGTCCAAAAAAGGGTTCAAATCTTCTCCCTTGCTTGTACTTACTAGCTTTCCTTAAACACATCCAGACATTTGTGCCTGGTTTCCAATGTGGAAGAACTTAGTCTAATATGACACCAGCACTGAGGATCTAGGGGGCTATATGGCAGTAGTCCTTTGAGTAGCCTACCCTCTTCCTAACAGGACTGTTATTTTGTCATTTGGGCCATGGCCTGAGCAGCCATTTCCACTCTCCCAGACTCCAATGACTGAATTTAGAAGACAAAGCTAAATCCCAACTTCTCAAACCAGCTAATAGGATTGCTATGCTTCACCAGTCTTGAAGTCCCTCCTGTTCTGTGAATATCTTATTGGGAATAATTCATCAAAATAATACCCTAGATCAAATCACAATTAATCCCTTTGTATAACACAGGCACATAGTGAAAGCTTTCATTCTCTCTGTGTTCTTACATCATTATCAGCCAAAATTGATCATTGCAGCACTTCAGTTCTCACTAGCACACCACTAGCTGTGCCTTTTAATTGGCTGTAATATTGCTGTTTTCCTGGTTTCCAATTTGTATGGGAATAAAATCTGTATTTCTATCTGTGCGTTAGGCATAATATTCCTCTCTTGGTCTCTTCAATGATACAGTCACAGACTCCATTCTGTTACGGATGCAAGCATCATATTATTTTAAAAACAAACAAACAAAAAAACCCACCCAAACATTAATCAAAACTGGATGGAATTCCCACCTGTTCTACATATATGGCTATCATCTGTACTCAAATGTTTCTCTGAGCATCTCCCAGAGTAATCTATTGGCTGGAACCTTCTTAGAAGCAGGTAAATCTATAAGTAAGCCGCATATAATACTTAGGGAAAGAAAACTTACATTGAAAACATAACCTGATTCAAGAAAATACTATTCCCCATCAGGAACTGAAAAGAGCAGACATGTACCAGTAGAAATGAACACAACCTGAATTTCAAAACCTTGTCAGAAGCTATTTTCAGGCAACCTGTTCTACAAAGACTTGCAGATATGTTTAATTTATGCCCCGAGATTAAACCTGTTCTTTCCAAAACATTATATTGTGGCACCAGAGCCCCCTCTCAGGCCACTATTCCACACAATGTTTTTGCAGGGGGACTCACTGTAAAGTTAAGCCCTGATACAAGTTTTGCAAAACCAATTCCTCACACTGGGCAGCAGCATTATACAGCAGAGTCTCTCAATGCCCTTATTCAAAATACAGTATAAGGGGTCCCCAGTCCTGGTCTTTGTGAAAAATAGGCCAATCTCAACTCAGAAATATGGCTGAGTTCCTATTGTTTAATTGCATAGTGGTATAAGCAAGCCTTCCTCAACATACTTACGAATCCCTAATAATAAAGGAGTTGACTTATTTGTAATAATTACTAAGCAATTCATTATGAGCTAGCAATTAGTTTAAAATCACCACCTCACTGTTCACTACCTGGAAACTTGTCAACATAAAGAAATAAATTCATCAAAAATTATCCCATATGAATTATCTGAGTAGCCCTGGTAAGCATATAACCTCTTTCCAATTTTATTAACTGCTGCCCAGCTCTCTCACAGAAATGCCAGTGATGGCATGTACAATAAATATTAATGGTTCATAAATTAAATAGCATTATTCTTCTTGACATAACACCATTTTGCAAGGCCCCATGGAAAAGGTACAGGTGTTTTGTTGATCAAATTCTGATAAAAGAAAAATACGCTTTTGCTTTTAAAAGCATTTGTCAGGATTTATAGGGTATATCCAGAAGGCAATTTAGGCAACATTTTACAGAAAGCTACCATATGCCCTCAAATAACAAAGAGCAATAAAAAGTAAGTGTGATCTGTGAAAACAATTTGATATATAGTATTACATTTACAAAATGTAGATACTTCCAGGCTAAACAATTTGTATAGAAGGAATTAATGCATATAGATAACCCAGAATCTTCCTAGGAAGTAAGTTGCATTGTTCACACTATAGCAATGCATTAAAGGTTTCATTTTTGGGTGATGCAAGCAAGGTGGCTTTGTCTCCTCAAATACCTTCCTAGAAGACATCAGCACTGGGGCATAGACACAAGCCAGAAAAGGCAGAGCACTGGGGTGTCTGCTGTCACACAGGCATTACTGCAAAGAGGAATTTCAAGGCTAGCCAAGGAGGCACCCAACAAAGCTGCCTTGCTGAGGTTACAAGAAACTTTGCCCACCCTGGCAAGAAACATAAAAGGTGCAGCAGGAGGGTGAGAAAGACTGGCAACGTCTTCAGGGCAGAAACAAGAGTTAACAACTTCATAGCCTCATGGGGCAGGGCTGGAAGGGTCTTAAAAAGCAAAGAATGACAGTACACAGAGGGAAGGAAAGCAAGCCTCTGGAGAGATGCAAGAAGAGTGATGAAAAGCTTAAATAATGAGGCAAGAAATCAATCTTAGTAGCAGCATTTTACACAAATATAAACGGAGTGTGAGCATGAAACCCGAGTCAGAATTTTAGTTGTGCAGTTACAGAGATAATGCTGCACAAAACAGAACGGAACCAGAAATTACAGGTGACTTGGAATTAGGACGGGAAGATGAAGGAAACAACACTCTTGTTGCAGGCTGGGCCATGACAAAGACTGGGTAGTCTTGTCTCCAGTGTCTGAAAAAGAAAAAAACATGAGAGAGAGAGTGACCTTTAACAAGAAAAGGGAAAAAGACTGAATGTTGTTAACTGAAAATGTTGTGCAAAGTGCTACAGCCTTTACTTGCATTTGCTAAGTGTGCATAGATTCTTGAATCTGAGTCCATTTATGAGCTTTCCAGGGATAGAACATTATAGGGAAAAAAAGGAAAATATAGTTAGACCTCCACTGAAGATTTGTCACTGCTGAAGGTGTTTCAATTTAGAAACAAGGATAAACTGGGAAGTATCTACAATAAGACACCAGAAAGCAGTTCATTAAGCTTTAGGATGAAAGAAGATGGGATGGAGAGAAGGAAATGGACCAAAGGATGGCTGGGTTATTTTAAGGTATAGGAGGTTATGGTGAGATCACACTTTCTGTGGAAGAGCCTGCAAAACTTTACCAATTAAGAAAAAAGATATGGAAGGAATTGCTAACTGAGAAGCCTGGGGTACTAATGAGCATAAAAAATGCGCTAAAGGGTTTTTTTCAGTCACTCAGAAAGTAAGCTTAGAGTTGCTAAAATAAACAACTCAGTCAAGGGAAATGCTGAGTTCTCTGCAACTCTGTCTGCTGTCAGGAAGGACCAAACCAGGTCCCTGTGGAGCAATCAAGTCACCAGCAAGTAAGTTTGATGTAGACAGTTTATAAACTGTTTGTTCCTCGTTTGAGATGGGACTTGAACTGGTCAAGAAGACTCAAGATTGAGAGATTAATAAAGAGTAATACAGATATGGAGATATTGGTTCTTTGTCTCACTTTTTAGCACACACATAATAAAGGGTGGCATTTGCTTTGTATCTCACAAACATTTATCCACTACACACAAGCTGAGCTGGGGATCAACACATTATGGAAAGTCTGAGGAAAACATATCTCGCCTTGGGGAAATAGAGGGGGATATTAGGTGCAGAAAACACAGTTACAGAGAGCACAAAGATATGGAACTGGAAGACATCTCATATCCAAGCTGAACTCACAAGCACTTGCTCAACACTAGCACATATTTATAGAGGACACAATGCATTTCCCCCATTATTTTAAAGACTTCCGGCTGCTCTGGTCAGTAAGTAGGAGTTCAAGGCTTCATCCTTTTCTAGGGAGTTAATGAGAGGGCTTCAGCTGAGAAAGTATCTGTGGAGACACTAAGGAGCAGAAAGATCTTGTGCATACAGTAGTGCAAAACTAAAGGATCTTCATACCTTCAGTTTTTATAAAGTTATTTCTTCTGCTTGCTTAATTTATTTATAGCATTTCAGGCGCCTGTGGGACTGAGAAAGATACTGCCAGACCTGATGAAGAGAAACATCAAGTGACCCTAAATGCTATTTATTTGAACTTAATTTAGTTTCAGGTACTTGACTGTATATTACAGAGCTTCTCTGAGGTCTCTCTTTCTGCAGTTTTACCATGACACCAAACTGGGCTATAGTGCTGGTACTTTGGCATTTAATTCTTTTATAAATAGAGTATTTCCATCACTACCTAGGACATAAGTTACGTATTCAGCATACAAAGAATCCCATGTGCCACTGTCATATTTTACAATCAGCAGAAAACACGACACAACTACACTGAAAGTAATGGATATAAAAGTGAAAAACACCTGCTTGCTACAACCACAAAAACTGCCTCACTCTCAACCGATGAAACATGGCAATATTCAGTAATTTATTGAGCAACAAAGACAAAACAGTAGGAGGTTGCACTTTCATGACCAACAAGCCAATAAAACAAAAGAAGGGGGGAGAATGTGATTTGAGGTAGTCAGACCAAAAGTGACACAGATATTTCTGCTTCCTGCAGTAAATAAAATATGCTGTGTCAGCTGGAAGGAAAGCACTCCAGCAACGCTGTCCATCTTAAAAGAAAGGTAGCAGTGAGGGAAGGTCATCTGCCACGGCTGCAGCATGTTTAATTTGGAGTGTTCCTCAGAAGGAGCTAGTACTAAGACATCCAGGGTCCAGCTAGCTACAGGAGCTGTTCCTCACAACAGCCTTGAGGGCATCTCAAGGGCAGAGCTTGTACCTGGACATATGTGAAAAAACCCAAACCGCTATTCCAGAAACTACAAGAAGTTGCTTCCTCATATCACAGCATCGGAGAAGAAAAGAATTAACTTCTTCTATGCATCCATGTTACCCCAGTGGTTCCACTACCTTCACCTCTACACATGCCCTACAAACAGAAGGCAATTCTTTTCCCCACACCAAGCATTGTTGTTCTTATATCTAGAAATGCTTTCCATCTCACAGCCCAGAGACGAGTCTATTGATTTTAAGGAGTTTCACCAATATGCAAAAGCTGGAGAAGTCATCACTATCAGTTTTGTTTGAGGAAAGATTTCAACACTAGTGCACACAATTTCAGCATAAAGAAAAACCAAATTAATACATCAAATACCTTACAGTTTCCTCCAGCCAACAGAAAAGAGCTTAAGCCACGCAACCTGTACCACCACATCAGCCAGAAATGTATTTATTTCTTACAGCCAAGAAATAACAAATTATAAGAGATGAATAAGCTGGCATCTTGAACTGCTCAGCCTTTCCTGCAGCCAGGACCTCACTGCTCTGTGTATGTGATGCATTGTCCAAGCTATGGAAGGGTTCCCCAGGCCAGTCTTTACTTTATCTAGCCAGTGATTTGCAGGCAGTGGAAAACAAACATGCAAACAAATACTAAGATCACAAATTTCCTGAAGCTATGAGAAAAGTAGGCATTGTTTGCATAGTAATTACCCTGGTTCAATCACAGTAGGAATAGTCTTAAAAGAAAAGTTGGTCTCCTTCCTCTGGGGGCAAAAATGAGTTAGAAACTATAATTATCTTCTCTACTTATTTCCATGAGAGTTGAAGTATTTCCTGTAGAGGATGAAAAAGACAGTACTTAGCAAGAAAATAAAACATTTGTTTTCAAGAGATATGGGAAATTCTACACACTGCACCTCTACATCTCTCTGTTCATTGTCCCTAATGTTCAATAATTTTTATCTAAAAGTAGTACTTCTGCTTAGATAGACTATCAACTGCTCTCAGTCACATTATTATACGCCAGGCATGTTAATAAAAACTTGCAGACATTCTGCTGAGGTCCATGTTCTAAAAGTGGTCTTGATTACTTTTCTATACAGTCTTAGTGTAGTTTCACAGATGACACTGATAGTCCTCCTTTACACAGTGAGAATAAATCCCTAAGATCATAACAGTATGCATTTTGAAACCTGCAGATGACTTTCCCCAAGAAATTGCACAAATAAATCACCTGAAAGCAATAACAGTGTAGGAAAATTATACAGCTCCAGACAATGTGCAATCAGCCAACGCACACTGTATGTATTCCTTTGCCTTTATCACGTCTGACAAGCGTACGATTTGAGACTGACAACAGAGACTGTCTGCTCATCAGGAACAGGGCAGAATTTATAGAAATATCTCTTGAAAGGAAGCACTCCAGATGGAGTGCCAAATCTCCATGTCAGCTCCAGACCGGTAATAATTTGTGCTCTATTTTCCTATAAAGCAACACTTTCTCATAAGAATATTTGAAGAGCTTTTGCAGCTGAGTGAAAATGCTTCAGCTATAGTAATTCTACTAAAATGACATAGCACAACTACAAGGAGAACAAACACAAATGATTCAGGATACAGCAAAGTATAGAGAAGTGCCTTTTTGCCTCTTGCCTTTTGACTGCTGCTGTCAATAGCACAAACCCACCATTTTTACTATCGCTGCCAGCCATGGGACTAAAAATTCAGCAGCTCAGCTGAGAGGCCAAGGACTACACTGCACTTTCATATTCACTGCAGTGATACCTCCCAGGTGTTGTCTATACACCATATAATACACATTAGGGCTGTGAGGAGTTCCAGCCTTTGCCGATAAGAGCTTTCCCAACAGGGGATGCAAAAGTGCATCTCTGCTGTTTGGGGTATTTTGTTGTTGCATCTTTACAAGGCTATAGGAAGGTCTGTCCTGCCTTCATATGCCTGTACTGCCATGTGTGGGGTCCTCCTGAATTCAGGTCTTTCAGATGGACTCCATAACTACAAAATGGCAAGAGTTTTTATCTGGCAATGAATGTACGCTCACAGAAGTGGGGCAAGTGGAAGGCTGTGGAAACCCCTCTCTGGAGAGAAGCTGGCTTTTGGGAAGTGAGTCAGCGCCCAGGTTATTTCTCTGTGGGGCTCTCCATGGCACAGGTCATATGTTCTTAAACATGGAATTTGACCTTTTGCAACGCCAGAATCAGTAGCAAGCTGAGAGGTGGCAGGAAAGGACACTCCAGTCTGGTAGCTTTGCACCACAAAGGTTTTTCATGGCAAGTCTTTCCCTGTGCTGTCCTGACCATGAGCACTAAGCTCTGCTTCATCAAATTTGAACAGGAGCATCTTGAGAGAATAAATACACATGCTCTGGGTCAAATTCTGAAAAGTCACCCGGCTAGGAGAGGTACAGGGAAATGCAGTGGCCTGCCAATAAAGGAAATTACATGCTGGGCAAACCAAAGTACTATTTAAAAAGACTCAAACCCAAACTATTTGCAGACATCCTGCAGGCAAGGTCAGATGGCATTTGCAGGGAGCAGGGAAGAACAGCCTCTACAGCTGTAACCGTTCAAGCAGAGGGAAGGAACCACCTTGGGGGAATGCAGCACATCTCCTAACATCTGCCACCATAGCCCCTGTGAATAGCCACCCTCAAAAATGTATCTTACAGACACTGACAGATGGCTAAGCAGGAAATTATTGGCCTCAGGATCTGAGCTCAGACTGATACATGAAAAACACCCACAGAAAATCATCTTAAGCAGCTGGAGTTGGAATCAATAACTTATCAACACTACAGAGAAGAACAGGAAAAATCTCAATTCTCTCTGGCCTGCTGGTTCTGCTTACTAACTAGGGCTCTTCTGTAGTAGTCAATACTTATGCAAATCGGATGTAATTCATGCATGAGTACAATATGGACTGAGGGTGGCTGAGGAGAAAGGTGGGTAACAGGACAAAAACTGTGCCTGGACAGCATCTGGATTTGGAGAACTTCTGAAGCACCCTCTAACAGGTAAAACTATTTCTTTTTCTGTGGCAGCCAAGGGAGACAATGGTGGGTCACAAGATCACCATGAACTGTGTTCCCAAAGGCAAAAAAAGTGTTGTCTTCATCACTGGCAGGTAAGGAGAGACAAAAAAAAAACCACAAACAAATTTAAGTCCTGCCTTTGCAAGTCCTTCCTTGCAATTGTTATTATCGCTTCCCAATGTGTTGTTCAATTCCCATAAGCAAGTATTATGTGGTCTCTGTTTTGAAAGAATTTTCTGCCATGCTTAAAAAGCATAGAATTCAAAGAGAATTGTTTTTTAAAGGAGCTAATAGTGCCTGCAAACTGTTTCATTTACAGTCTATAGGAAAAACATAAATACCTTATCAGCCCTCAAATTGCATGCAATTTGATACACCGTTATCAAGTTAAAAATTACTAATTCTGTGCCTAAAGGAGCCAACCCTCACTTGCACTTTGTGTCGAGGGTCATTTACATGAGTTGTATGGATTTATCCAGATAAGATTATAATACACACTTGCATTAAAAAAAAAAAAAAAATCAATGTTTGTAATTCTATCAAGTTTTTCATATTGTCAGACAAATAGGTTCTGTACCCCTGAGCCATGCTGCATTATGCCAGGGGAGCAAGGTACATCTCTGCTTCACTGAGCTGTGGTGGAGTAAACTCAGTGGGATAGGGAAAAAAAAAAGAAAAACTGATGAAAACCATCCATTCCCAGCTGAGGTTGTGGGTGGGCTCCAGGATATTCTGGGAACTCACCTGCACAATATACTGCTGCAATGTGCATAAAAGGAATGATGCCAGAGTACTGCAGACACCATGGTTTTAACCTTTTGTAAACTGAGTCACACATGTTGGCCACAGTGTTCACCTGGGTGATGTGCAGTGAGCGAGCAGGGGTGCTCCGTCCTGCTCCCAGCAGCAGGCTGACACAGCAGGCAGCATGCCCCCAGGCTCCGCCATGTACAACCCCCATTGCAGCAGCACTGGGAAGTGCTACCATTCGTCATCAGCACAAAACCAAGGGGGAACACCGCTAAGGCTCTGTCCACCCATAGCCCAGCTTAGGTGCCCGTGCTCATCTCTCCAGTGCCAAAACCATGTTGGCAGTGTCCCATGGCTGGCCCTAGGAGAAGTCCAGCTCCCAGGACAGGCCCTTGGCTCCCACTGCCTCCGCCCAGCACCAAAACTGCACTTGAGGAGCTTCCTCTCTATGCAAACAGAGGAACACACTGAAAATATAAACCCATCTTCTTACCTGCTCTAGATGTTCTAAGTTACTCCTAGAGAGGTCCAAAAGCTCACAAAAACCCATGTCCTGCCCAGATGTTAATACAGATGTTAATACACACCTTTGATAACTTTCTGCAGTGAACAATAAGGACATACATTGCAAAATGTGAAGATGGAATTAAAGAAAATAGCATTTCTGTAATGGTAAAAAAGTGGACGGTCAAACACTGCTGTCTCCCATCATTTAATACAGCCTAAAGGAAAGCAGTGTAACAACATGAGATTACATGTCAATTACAAGATGTGCTTGGTGTGTCAACAGCAGTTGCCTCTGGTCTCAGTATAGTAGTGGTACTTGGCTGTTCTACATCATATCACAGTAATTTTAACCAATGATAAGTACTGGTGCCTGTGAAGTAGAAGTTAAAAGGAATTTATCTGGCTATAAGTGCAGGTTCAAGGTCTCTTAATACGTTGTTTCTCACCTTGTAATAGGCATTTGTTTACACATCACGAGTATTCTAAAATAGCCAGGTGAATCCAGCTTAAGATCAAAATCCACCTCTGAGCTCAGAGCCAGACTATCACACTACTAGGATGCCTTCTGAGGATCATTACATGTATTGACAAAAAAACATATAAGGAGCTATACAAGAGCATAATGCTCTCAAACTTCTCATCTCAATGAACTTCATCTATGAGAGAAGAGTGGCCCAACATTGACAGAGAAAAGGCAGTACAGTAGAAAGGTGTCCAAACAGAAAACTCTATCTCAAAGCTTCTATGATGGTCTTATTCAGCCCTGTGGAAAATATTCATATACCTGGTATTACACAGAATCACAGAATTCTAAGGGTTGGAAGGGACCTCGAAAGATCATCTAGTCCAACCCCCCTGCCAGAGCAGGGTAACCTAGAGTACATCACACAGGAACTTGTCCAGGCAGGCCTTGAATATCTCCAATGTAGGAGACTCCACAACCCCCCTGGGCAACCTGTTCCAGTGCTCTGTCACTCTCACAGTAAAGAAGTGTTTCCTGATGTTCACATGGAACCTCCTATGCTCCAGTTTACACCCATTGCCCCTTGTCCTATCACTGGACATCACTGAAAAGAACCTAGCTCCATCGTCCTGACACTCACCCTCTACATATTTGTAAACATTGATGAGGTCACCCCTCAGTCTCCTCTTCTCCAAGCTAAAGAGACCCAGCTCCCTCAGCATCTCCTCATCTCCTCATAAGGGAGATGTTCCTCTCCCTTAATCATCTTTGTGGCTCTGGTAAGTTTGTGGTATTTTGATATTTAAAACTCATAACAATTGGACTCAATTTAATACAAGTATTTCTAAGCACATACATGTGCCATTTCTTTCAGAGTAATTTTCTTCTATTATTATCAGGATAACTTGTTATGTGTGTAACAAAGTCTCTGTGTCAGCACAGTCTAAACCTTACAGGAACAGGATTATATCAGAATTAGGTCTTCCATATCAAATGCATCTTAGAGAAACTCAAGTAAATGAGGTGCAGAAGTTTAACACCATCTGAAACTGAACGTCAGTTGTCAGCTACTGTTTTTCAAATGAGCCATCCAGTACTCTCATCCTTGGAAAAACAGAGATACAGAGCCAGAGAAATTAACTGTATCCCAAGGGCTTGGAATTGAATGCTTAAGGAAAAAGAAAAAAAAAAAAAAGCCCAACCTTTAAAAAGAAATTACCATGGCTCTTCCTACATAAAAATTCAAGAAGGCAGCAGTGAAAATTATTACAGGCTTATTCAGAGGAATTTTTGCAACCAAGCAAGTGCATAAAAGATGGTTCAAACCAGTGAAAATTACTAACATAATAAAAATGAAAATGTTTATGTGATGCACTCAGTTAACAATAAAATTTCGAAATATACTACCATGGCTGCTTTTAGCAAATATTGCCTCTAGTCTCACCAAAAGCTGCTCTTGTTTCCACTGACTTGAACATGGCACTCACATTAATTTATCAATCTATCTGTCCTAAGATAATAAGATTTTGGAACAACAAACAAACAAACAAAAAAACCCACAGGAACCCACCCTCCAGCTACAGGATCACAGAGCCAGATCAGAGCCACAGGGTGTCCCACACAGCAGTGCATCTCTGCCCCCATGCCAGGTCCACTTCCCAGCCTTGCAGTGCCCTGTAGCAGCATGCCAACCTTAAGCAAGCATTGAACAGGATGCCAATACTCACTATTTTTTTGTTTCAGCTCATCTTCTATAAAATCATGATATAAAGCAGGTTTTTTTGCTGTGGGGAGTTTTCAGCTAGATCAAGCCTACAAAGAACTACTGAGGAAAAAAAAAAAAAAAAAAAAAACAAAAAAAAAAAGGAAAAAACCAAAAAAAAACCACTCCAAAATCCCAAAACATATGAGATTTCACATAAAATACTGAAATCTCACTTGGATTTAAATTATTATCCACAAATTGACTGCATAATTATATTTCTATTTCTCCATGTTTAGTCGGTCTAATGNAAAGAAAAAAAAAAAAAAAAGAAGCCAAGAAAACGAGGGGAAAACCAAACAAACTAAACAAGCAAGCAACCCCTCCACAAATCAAGCAACTACGTACTCAACAACAGTACTTCATGTAACAGTACAGCCATGGTTTTTAAGAGGGGTGCCAGCAAAAGAGCAGGAAAGATCATCTGTGTTTGGCTGCAGGTTTCTCTCTGTTCTGAGCATCTCACCACATGGAACATGTGCAGAAAAACGCATGGTGTGAAAAGGGAAACCCTACATAACAACATAGTGGCTTGGCCGATACAGCTTAGCAGTTGTCCATGAAAACAAACAAACAAACCAACCAATGAGAACTGTGTTTGAGAAATGCCTGTTTGTCAACTTAATTCCTATCATACAGTCATATCAGTCAATAGCAACTTAATTCTTATCATATAGTCATACCAGTCAATGGCAACTTAATTCTTATCATATAGTCATATCAGTCAATTGCAAGCACAGTTACAGATATATGTAATAAAATATTAATAGCTGTTGTACACTGCTTCCAGAAGGTACTGTAGTAAAAAATGTACATTGCTTACACATTTCCACATTTTCTCTTTTGTTACTGCTGAAAGCTTGCAAGTGAGAAAGCCAGTTTACTGCAGCATTATTCCTTCTTTTTTTTTTTTCCTGGGCAGTATTTTTCCTTTAAGCCTTTGAGAATAATTCAAATTCCTTGCANAAATGTACATTGCTTACACATTTCCACATTTTCTCTTTTGTTACTGCTGAAAGCTTGCAAGTGAGAAAGCCAGTTTACTGCAGCATTATTCCTTCTTTTTTTTTTTTTCCTGGGCAGTATTTTTCCTTTAAGCCTTAGAGAATAATTCAAATTCCTTGCACAGGACAATGGTAAAGAAAATTAGGGTATGCATTTCAAATGTAGCATACTAATGGCATTTTTGGACTTGGTAATAAATCACCTCTATTCTCTGCAAGCAGTGGAGTAAATGGACAAAATGTCATACATACATCCACATGTACAAGTCCCCATACCTTCACTCTGATCTTACCTTTCCACATTTCTGACTTACCCAGACATCTTGGTACTGTAGATACAATATTAGCTTTTTTTATACTCCACACAACAATCCTGTAATCTCATTCACTGCAAATACTGCAGGAATGCAGCAGCCTGCTGATACCCACAAAACCATTTCTGCCTTTGCCAGGGCTGGCTGTCAGCAATAAGCAGCCAAACATACATTGCTCTATCTGATTCACTTTATCACTTGGTTTTACAGTTTCCATTTAACACGGTACTGATAGAAGAAGAATGTTTTAGCGTTCAATATGAGTTTCACTTATTTCAATACACTGAAGTTGTTCTGGGTTTGTACCTAACCTTTGGGTGATCTCATCTTTCTCATAGGTTTCCAACATTTATGTTTGTTCTGAGCAGCTGCAGTTTACCCTACTGCAAACAGTAAGATCGTGACTAGATATTTCCATTATCTGATAGGTTTTCTCTCAGGTTGCTTTTCTTCTGCTTTGCACATAACATTAGCACAAACCATTGCTCTTTTCCATTTCTCCCATGCTGTATCACACTGTATCCTAGCAAGACAACTAGGCATTTTGCTTCTTGGTGTGGGCAAATCCTATTCTCCTGATTAAACTTTGAGTTTAGGTAAATCCCAGCCCTCTGTTAAAGCCTGAGAGGGTGAAATGGCCAGGCCTATGCTATGTCCGATAAGCCCTGTACTAGTTTGCAAGAAGTCCTGCTATTTTTGCATATTAAATGTTTCTTAACATTTCTTTCCTTCAGGAAGGGCTTTTGGCTAAACAAGGATAACAAATGAGTTTCATTTTCAGTTTTTTCAACTAGTAGAAATGAAAAAGATAATAAAATGTTAAGGATATGAAGTGTGAGTGCATTTATTTTAAGAAAACAGAACTTTTTTCTTCCAACAAACATCCTCCAAACCCCTTTAATTTTCTGCTGTACTTCCCAGATAAGCATTCAGTACTTCTTGGTTTTACCTCATGCAATCAGTAGGTAGCATAAAATTGTTACCCTCTAAATGCTAACACACTCTCTCCAGTAACTTCAGGCACAGGTTGCTGTCTGGTAGCTTCACAAGGATGAAATCTTTACTATGGACTTCTGTTACTTTACAATCTTTACTACTGAATTTCATGTTCCTGTGGCAATGAAAAGGCTGTCACTTTGGGGCCATCCTTCAGAAAACGAGCTTATTTACATCAGCCTGAACTGAGGGTGCCAACTGACTTGTGCTTTGTTTTTGTGTTTGAGGGAAGGCTTCTTTTCTGCACCAGAAGCACCACCAGCATCACACCAGCCATCATTAACGTGAGGACAGGCACAGACCCCAGTGGGGCTGGCATTAGTACTGGCAGCTGGAAGCTGTGAAGTTTAGTCAGAAATTTTGACAGAAGTTGCCAAAAAGATAACTGAAAGCTGCTGAGGCTTTCCTTACACCAGGGACTCAGAAGTTCCGCTTATGAGAAAGTGTAGAAGCAAGATCATCAATTCGGGGAGCTGGAGAATTTGACAATATGGCAGCTGAAGTATTGTAACAGCAACTCTATCTGAAGGTACAACCACTTCCCGGGTCATCTCAACTGTTCAGGATGTGTCTGTCAGGATGTGTGGAGGATCTTGTTCAGAAATAGCTGTTAACTATTTTGGGGAAGATTTTATGGCAAGCCAGCAAAATTTACAATCAAATGATTTTAACAGATTTCTCTCACACAAGAATCCAACTAAACAGATAAATAAATGCAAATTCATTTCCCAAAATACAGCATGCATGAAGTCCTCCCCTAATGGATAAGCACAAAAGTGGGTGCCTGAATCATTTCAATGACTTTCCAACACAAAGCATCCTTGTATACAAGACTTGGTCACAATCTTCAGTTCAGTACTTGCAAAAGTAGTGACTTGCTTTGAAGGGATGTCAATCCAATAATTAATAATGGGAGACAAACTAAAATCTGGCAACATTAAAATAACATGAGAAGGAAGGTGTTGCTGAGGTCCTGCTCACCTAGACACCGGCAGCTCCCACGCAAGCACAGAATTACACACATACAGGCTGGTGTGACAGCCACATGAGCACACTCACTCTGCACCTCTGGGGGTGTCACCACACACTGCCCACAACACTGCACCTCCAGGGATGTACACAAAGCTATTCCAGACACAGCAAACCCCACACACCCCTCCTGAAGCAATTCAGCACTTCTTTTTGACCCCCAAACAACCTGATGTTACTCTTGAAGCTATCCAGCTAGCACTCGAGAAGCTCTTAAAAAACAGATGCATCAGAAACAAACAAAAAACCCGTCAGATGTCCTAAATTACCCACAATTTCTCCAATTTGTGACCCAGCCTTACTCATCATTTAGATACAGCACATTTTGACAGCTATAATCCATTTAACTACAAAATATGAGTCCAAGCCACTTCTACTTTTTCCTCCTCAGAGGAAAGCCTTCTCATTTAACTCACTTCATAGCTTAACCTTCTGACCAGATAGCAAAACTACTTATCAGAAGGAGCAGAAAAGACAGGAATGAAGAAAAACAGAGGCAGAAATAATCTTCTCAAAAGCAAAAGCCTGCATTTCTTCCAGAAATTTCAAACGTTATCATTCTCTTATTGCTAGGCATCCTGCTCACCTCCTTCTCCATGCAAGTGTGAGCACCAGCAAGTGTACAGGTCTCAGAGGCACTGCACAGAGGAGTGCTGCTTTATAGCTGTCATTTCTGATTAAAATCTGCATGTGTATCCATGCCACTCAAGCAAGGCTGGATCTTTCCCCAGGACTGCCATCAGTCCACATAAGGCCTCTACATAAAAAAAGGGGGAAAAAAAAAAAAAAAAAAAAAAAGAAAAAAAAACTTGCACTACTTTATTTCC
>NDXB01009377.1:17921-70607 GCA_002631895.1 Agapornis roseicollis
ACAAATTTGTTCCTCAATCTAAGCAGCAATAAAAAAAAAAAAAAAAGGCCAACCAACCAAAAAACAAAACAAAAACCAACCAAAAAAAACCACAAAACAAAATGGAATCACCAAGCTGCTTTTGTTCCTCCAAACCAGGTGTTCTTTCATGCTTATTTTCAAACCTTTCCTCCATCTTTCAAGCTTAAAAGAAAGAGATTCAGCATTTCTGAGCATGATTGCTGCGTTGAGGAGACAGGACTTAACTTTCCCCTCAAGTTTGTTTTGGTTTGTTTCTTTTAATACGTGGTACCCAGGACATGGACACCTTTCCATAGACTATTTCTAAAGCTGAGTGCTTGGAAAAGTCCTATCATCAGGACACTGCAGCAGTTGCCATGTCATTCTGCACTGGAGAGTCCAGTATCACCAAAAACTTCCTGGGAAATCTTGGAAAAAAAAAAAAAATCCCTATTTTGATTTTAACAGACAACATTGTTAGGAGCAATTAACATCACCTAATCACTTCTTTTATAGCAGGCAAATTAAGCTGCCTGTCATAACTACAAAACAGTCTGTAATTATCCCTCATTTTTCTCATTCTCCTCTTTTGCTTCTGGGAGGGAGACATCCCACTGTAGCTCTGTCATTTCCTCCTTAGCATGGACACTGCATTTCTTTGTGGCAGCCATTTCTAGAAGTCATTTGGCAGTACAGTTAATGTCCTGTGGAGGTCAAGTCCAAGTCTCCCCACCAAGAGACACTGTAAGGACATGCTGCCACTGCCTGACCCTGCTATGCAAGGAAGAAAAACAAGCCTAAAACATTTTACTACTTAGGATCTCCCTCAAGACAGGGAAGCAGTTCAAAACTGCAAAGTTAATTGTGCAACAGTCACCATACACAAGGGGATGACAATTCCTTGGTACAAGTCCTGGGCACAAGTATCTTTCATAGCACTGGGGTGGAAGAGAACAATTATCTGTCAAGCCCATCCCTCTATGGATCCTTTAAACTGTACCCCTGACCCCTCCTATGTACCTGAACTGCTCATCTGGATTTCTACAGCAGCTGTTTTCACCCTTCATGGGCCTCCTCCCAGCCAAGCTCCCCAGGCCTGGCTTTACATCACCAGATGATCTCTGCCTCCCTTAGTCTATTATCCTAAAACTACCCTAAAAACAACACAAAACAAAACCAACCAACCAACCAAAAAGCAATGAACAAAGATCCTCACATTTGGTCACCAGTGAATAACGGCAGGGGTATGGATTATGGGATGACAGATCCTCCACAAACGAAGCCTGACTGCTTTCTACTCTCGTTTTATGGCACAACATTGCCAACTGCTCCTGCCTGGCAGGAGCTGCTGCCGTAGTGCTACTGCACCTCTTACCTATCACCAAAGACGGCGGCAGGCTCTTGTAGGGCTTGGAGAGATTTTCTGACACATAATGACAGTAATTCCCTTTCTCTGTTACTAATTGAAGTTTGTATTGCAATTTTCCTCTCTGACCTTTAGATTTGTGCAGCACAAGCATCACTGTAAAAAATTCATAGCATTGAAGTAAATATGACCATTACAGGTTCTTATTTTCAACCATGTGCTCCCAGTGTGACCCACTGACAATCAGCTGATGCGACAAGTGCCAGAAATATCTGCGATAGCAGATGTCCCCAAAGTTAACAGAGTGCATCAGCCTGGGTTGGTGAGAGACTCTGCTAAATATCGCTAAATGCTTCTCCGCCCTCTACCTCTGATCATGCCCTCATGGGTGTTGTGGTCCCAGGTAACCTTCAGGCAACAGGGCTCACAAACACTGGCCTTGGCTGCAGCCCTGTCCTGGGGAGTTGCAGAAACACACCAGATAAATGTGTGCACATACATGCCATCCTCAGAGACAGGAGTTGCCAAAGTCCCCAAATGCTGTGGTGCTCCCTCTCAGGTGCTGGGTAAAAGGGTATTTTAAGGTGATTCCAGACAGTCTTGTAGGAAGGAAACAGCTTAGAAAATGTCCTAAATATTTATGTAAACACCATCAACCACAGAGAAGGGGTGCATAATTATATACAGAGATTTTAATCTGCAGATATAAAAGAAAGACACAAAGCACCCACCACCACTCAGATCATTTAGATGAGGGGTGAGCTTTCAACTCCTCTGATTTGACAATACCACCTAAAAATAACCCACAACCACCCTGCCCTAATGATCATCAGGAAGAAAAACTGAATTTATTTTAAGGCCTCCTCAGTATTAAGTTCCAATCAGACAGTTCAAGCACTCTTGCTAAAAATAGATAGAACTCCACTTTTTGTTCTGAAACAAGTGCAATCATTTAAGCTACTGTTAATAATATGTTATTGCCAGGTAGTTGCGCTCACAAGCTATCTGACACCTAATCTATTACCATCAGCTTGCATTCAACTAAAAATGAGGTGCAACATCGTTTAAAGCCATATAGAGCTTTTTTAGCTGGATAAAAAAGCGTAAATGAAAAGCAAATATGCACCTTCTTTGCTTATCTCTCAGTCTGGTTCATACCTCAAGGTCTGCACAGGTTGCAGGGGGTAATTTTTAAAATCCTACACTCTTCTTGGAGTTTAAACTTTAAGAAGAAAAGATAGATTGGAGATACCAGCACTGCAAGATACCGCAGTAATACGGCATCAACAGTCATGCCATTTTAATCAACGGTATTCCTATTCATGGAAGCACATTTCTGATCTTCAGCCAAATCATGAAAAAGAAAATTGCATTCCTACTCCCCAGTACTGCTGTCTTGCAGTGATACATTACTGCACCTAAACAGATTGAAAACCCTGTCTCAAAGGCATTTCTTCTACCAGGTGTTCAGAAGAGGGGCAGAAGGGGCAAAAAGCAGCACATCTCCAGTCCAGTCCTACTGAGGATCTTTTACTCACAACTAGGGACAATCACTGAGCTCAGGACGTCAGTGACACAGTACGGCAGAGCAACACCCTCCATGAAGGAAAGCCTTCGTGCATCTCCAAAAAACTTAAGCCAGACCTGCCTAAAGCTGAAAACAAAGCTGTGAAAATGTTATTCTCTGCAAACCCCAGAGTGCCTGTCTAGCTGCCTGCACAGGCACATACCTGGACAGAGAGCAGGAATCACAATTCTGCATCTCAGGGACACAAGAATCCTCTTCTCTGCCTGATATTCAACATGATGCCAAATCAGGCAATGTCTGAGAGTCTCAATCATCTGATAATCAGAAAGTAGCTTTGCCTGCACCTTCTGGACAACAAACAGTCAGCTCCTTCAAGCACCTGGGCATTTTGTTGGCAGTCAAAATCTTCATAATCCTGAACCTTCAACTCCAATTAAAATATTTCACTTACAAACAGCAAATACATTTAAGTGTTATAAGTACTGGGAAGGTAAACATCCAGTATCTTTGGAAGAGAGGCAATCCACAATCTGAAGGAAATACAGCATGGCTTATTCTGACTTTTTCTGTATTTTATACTTAATACATTATTATCAGCCTACAGTATGTGAATAATTTTGATTCAGTAATTAGGCTTTTTCCCACAATTACATGTGGAAAGGCAATCTCTTCTGGAAATTGTCTTTTCTGTCAGTGAACAATTAAAGGGGTATTTTTAGCAGGACATTTTTCTCTCTTCCATCATCTTGGGTTTTGTTTTGTGTTTTTTATAACTAATTTCTTGTTTCCAGCTTTTGTACCTGCCTGCATTTGCACTGTGCTTGGTCAACAACCAAAACCCAGACATCACATTATTTGCAGTCTTGGCAAGTTTTATGGGCTCTGACAAATGTGTAGCTGAATTTCTAACTAATCTTTGAACAGGACTACAACCCTCAACACCTCTTAAGGCACTTTTACCCCTAAATTCCTGGGGGGCATGTCCAGAAGAGCACTCCACAGAGCACTTTCAAACCTTTAAATTTTCAGGAAGTACATACAAATTTTATACCAGATTTAAGAAGAGAAAGAGAACTCAGTAGCAGAGACAAAACAGACAATAATTGGTCAGATGACAGGATTGATTTATGGTTGCAAGAGATCACTGACTGTATCCAAGTCAAAAATCTCAATGAAAACAAAGATAAATCTCTTTTTGGACTTATTAGCAAGTGTGCCTTCAAAACAGATTTCTCAAACCAAGATCCTAAACCTCAAAAATGTTTGGGGAATTTTATTCCCTCCCCACCCCAGGAATATTGCTTCTTGCAGCTGTGTCTTATTTTTAGCTTCCCCATTTACCAAAGGATCACAAGTCTAAAAGATACCAACACTCTGACACACTCAGATTTCCCCAGGAACTGTGGCATTAGCACCAAAAGCCATGGTGCCAGTAAAGTCATAACAGTAGGCAGAACTGATAATCACTGGAATTCCCTAAAATTGCCTTTTCCCAGTACCCTGAACTCCCCATAGGTGCAGAGAATAAACCAGGCTTATTGCAGAAGCTGTCACATTTCTCTCCTATTTACAGGAGCTGTGTTGTACAGGGGAGTGGTGGGAGAACAACGCTCCCTGAAGGAGACCCTGAATTCTAGGTCTCCCGAATTCACTGTGGTGCTGCAGTGCTGTAGCCGCTTTAAATTCAGGTTTCTTAGGTCACATGTGTAAAATAATCTCAGCCTCATTCAAAACTACATACATCTCTGCAACCTCTGATCCACAAAAAGCTTGAAACCACTGCAAATATGTGCTTGCAGGTTCTCAAAGTACACTGGAAAAAATACATGTTGCTGTGTTTTTTCTTGTTTGATTTTTTTTTTCTTCTTTTGGTGTGTGTTTTTTTAAAGCACTGCTGTATGTTTGCAAAGGTTTAAGGCCAAAGTACTGTACAGAGCACTGTAATTTCACTCTGAAGCAGTAGACCAGTATAAAGAAGAGGAGGGAAAGCCAAGATCCTGCATTTTTCTGGGTGTTCTGGCAGAGAACTATGTTCCCAACAGAAAATCAATCCCTCTGTCCTATCTTTAAAACCACTTCCACTATGGTCAGTCCAGGGAATTAAAATCTCGAATAAGATCTGTTCTTAGGGCATGCTTTCACTTCCAAGATGTCCTAGCTAAGCTCATCCTAGGGACCATGCCATACTTAGGAAGCCATTGGCTGTTACCTGTCATGTCCAATGGACATGTCCTGACTCGTAAGGGACTTGCACACACACACCTGCAGCAAGGAGACTGAGTAAGATCAAGCCACACTCATTTAACTTGACAGCTACATCTTCAGCCTTAGGTAAGAGCTCCTAAGGGCTGGTATTTCAGACAAGAACAATTTCTCGGCATGTCTTTCCCCTGGGGAAAGCATTTTTGCTTGGGTTTCTGCTTCCTCATTTTCCAAATGCTAGTGTTCTCTGCTTAAACTGGGGTTCTTTCCGATTATATTGTTCACTGCCCAAACCCCAATCCTGCAGCTCAGCTGCTGGTGGGTGGCCCTGGAGATGACAAACCCCACAGGGGCACATCCAGGACATGCACCCCAGGTTTGCATGGGCTCATACCACCTGTAAAAACAATTTGTTCCACTCTGTTGCATCCTTCTCAAAACTGCTGTAAGTTTAAACAGCTGTAAAGATGCTTTCAGCCATCAAATAATAGAGGCTGCGAGCTTCTTGCTAGAAGCTGCAGTGAAAGCTATGCCTACCACTTGAAGACAAATTTCAGTCTCCATCAGGGGTTCCCCAGCTTGCTTTGTTGTATCCTTTCCAAATAGCTATAAATTCAGGTTATTGTAAGACACTTAAAGCTTTCAAGTAGCAAAGCTGAGTTCTGCTCTTCTCTGATATTCACCCTAAAAGCCATATAGGAACATGTAAGGCAGCTTACAGCAGGTCTTCCCAAACTCACTTTACAAAAGCAAAAGAACAAAACACTTTACAAGAACAAAACCAGGAAGCAGCAGAGCAACTTTTCCTGTTAACTTCCTCATCATACAAAAATGCACAGGGTGTTTCTAACCACCAAAAGTTGCAAAGGCAACAGCAGCCTGCCTAACTTACTGCTCTTTGAAATGGAAGGGATGACTGAAGAACAGTGTTTGTCCTTACCTGTGCTTTAAGCAAAATTGTTATGTGAGCAATCAAAACAGCAGCAGAGTTCATGAGCGCTCAGCTTTATGGTGTTGAGATGGCACAGGGATCTGTTCATCTGTTACGGATGCAATTCACTGATATTCAATCTAGGCCATGAAGAGGGGTTTGTGGTTGGTGGAGATACTTCATCTGTTGCTCAAAACCTTTCTGTGATACTAACACTGAGCACGCACATCACACACAGTGTGAGAGAAGAGTAGCCACACACAATATGGGCTTGCTTAGACTCAAGCACGGACACCAGATTATCACAGAAATCAAGGAAACACAACAGCCACTTTACTACAAGCCCAAGTGTAGAGTCCAACATAGACATGCATGTGAGAAGAGCATAGCAGGTGATCCTCTCTCCATGCTATCAAGCTTATATTAGTCCACAGTTTTAGCAAGCCTGATACTGACTGGCCTGCTGACAAGTTTGGCAGCTTTCTTTTAGCATTTCCTAGCTGGTTTTGTCATGACTTTGCATTATCAGAATATGTTTAAATATATTCAAATGCATCATATATACAGTGCAGCAATCAGACCACTTTACTTTTATCCTCAGTGATCCACAAAAAGAGCAAAAGGACTGAAGTGCTTTTGAAAAAACAGGCATTGATATTGTTCTATTATGCTACAGAAAATAATAATTAAAAATAATAATTAAAAAAAAAAAGCCAACATTTATTCCTAATCTCCCCTGAAAATCCTTGTCTGATTGCCTGTTGTCTGCATGATCCCAAAGGGAACATAAAAGCAGAGCAGTAAGGAGGGATGGATTGAGAGAGATGTAGGTGGGATGAGAGAGGGTTTTCCAGGTCATCCTTCACTCATCACACCATTTACTGATTTTTCAGCTCTTGCCACTTTTCTATTCAAGTTTTTACCCTTTTTTTCTCTTTGGCTGTTTCAAGCAGCCATGGATGTTTCATTGCCTGGGCCCAGCACTGTATCATCAACAACAGGGCTGCACTGCACCCAGCGGCAAGCTGGAAGAATTTAGTGTTGAACAACAAAACCCTGCAGGAGCTTTCCTACAAGCATCTGTGGTTCTCAAGGTCTCATTCTCCATGCTACAGCCATCAACCAGCTATGATGCAGTGCCTGATACTCCCCCACTCTGCCTTCTCAGCTCTTCTAAGTGGATAATGAGGATGTAGTGATGATTTCTTCCTGGCCCCTATTAATACTGACAGAGGGGCATTGCAAAGTTCTCACAGCCACATAGCCTCTGCTCTGCCTGCAAAGTTTACTGTCCAGAAGCCCTTCTGCAACTGGAAGCCAGCACTACAGACAAACAGACTGCAGACTGAGAAATGTGGCTGTTTTCTTGCCTTTGATTCATGCTGGTCTTTATTTTGCTGCCGGAGATATTACAAACTCCCTCTCCTGTGTCACAGCTGCCATCTGCAGGTACCCAAGCTCCTTGCTGGGCAACAGCCTCTCCCAGGCATGGAAACAGGTATATGTCTGGCAGAAAGGCTTTTCTTCACCTTCCACATTACTCACTATTTTTCTACCTCCCATCTGTTCATCTCTTCCCCTTTCCTGGTCTCTCTGCTTTCTACATATGCTTCCACTGCTAACATCTCTATTCCTTCTCACTTTCACTTATGTCTGTCTGCTGATGCAATGGAATTACAACCTAAGCTTTCAGCGACACCAAGCATCAGAAAGAAATGTAATCTCTCATCCTTCCTTTACCTCTCATTCACCCTCAACAGCACCAAGGAAACTAGCCACCAATGCTGTCTTTATACTTCACTGGGACACTATTACTTAGCACAAAACCACCAGGAAAGATCAAAAGCCCCCACAATTAACAGGCAATTCCCTCCTATCCTTAGTGTTTAAAGTCCTGTTTGAGCACCAGCATTTAGCTGTTCCCTAGTGTTGGCACACCAGGCAGAGTTAGGAGCAGTCACTGGAAGCCTCAAAAGCCTCTGAGACTGTCCCACACCTGAGGCCAAACAGGAAGGGACACCCAGAAATCCAGCTCAGATCCTGCCTACCTCCTATACTACTCCTTCATTAAAGATCAATCCCTTCCTCTGTAACAGTGTGTCCTCTCATTGCCTTTCTCAAGCAGAACACTTTTTAAATTATCTACCTACCTTTGGAAGTAAAGTGCCTATTTAACAAGGCACACTCACCACACTACCTTTTATCATCTTGTCAGCAAGCTGAGAGTGAAAACAGCAAAACATGACTCTGTTAGAGGGAAGCACTTGTTGTTGCAGCCCAAAATGTATTCAATTACCTTCTCTCCCTAACTGTAAAACCTAATGAAAAATGCAGACCTCAAAGGTAAAAGCAGGTCCCTTAGCATATCATAAAAGCAAACAGGCAAATACTGGCCCAATTCTGCTTCTAACCATCCTTCTTCACAACCAGATGCATTTTCTGTGTGCTCCTTACGCAACAAGCCTCCCCCTCCTTGAGCAAGTGTTAAAGCGTGAGACAGTTCTACAAACTGCAGTGACAAACACTCTCATTTTCTGCCTCCCCACAATACCACGCACCTCAAAATGGGTCTCCTCATAATAAGTAACTCAGAAACATGGTAGATGGCAATTAAACTCCATTATTTCAGGTTGCCTTTGCTCATATTCTGGCTTTGAACTCTATTAGAGCAAAGACTTCTGAATAAAGAATTGGCACAGAATAAAATTTAACATTATGAAGTGTTTGGTTTTGTCAGATATATCCAAAATATTATTATGATTTATGTTTTCAGTCCCTCTATCCACTGCCTAAAACCCCTTTTTTTTCTGAGGAGGTAACAGACTTATTTGATATTTGTATCTACACCTATTGTGCAAGTTGGAATTACTGAGTCTATCAAATCAAATTTTAACACTCAAAACCAAAGTTGTGTGATCTCTGATTACTATGAATAGTCAACAGAGGTAATGTACAACAATGCTCAGCAGTAGGTCTCCTCCTTAAACCTTACTGTTTGCATAATTCAAGACTTTCTTTTGATAGTGAATCAAGGCACTGTGTGGACGCTGAAACAAACCTGATACAGCTTGTAAGAGCTAGAAAATCATTACCTAATCTAATACAACAGCAGGCAATATTCCTCGTCCTCATCCATTATCTTAACTATGCAAGGTATGAGTCATGCTTGAACACCACCAGGAAGCAGTGTATCAGAAGAAATGTGCCCTCCCTACCATGTCCCCTGGGGCATCTCTCCAATGAGCACTCTGGCTCATCCATATGGGGATCCATCAAGGTATAAAAAAGAAACAGGGAAAATGACAAAAGCAGAATATATCCCAAAAATTAGCAGAGGAAAGGGAGACCCACAAGGCTTCAACCCCACCGTCATTAAGAGAAGCTCACCAACCATATTAACCATATGCCTTGCCACTGCACTGGATGCAAGCATCAAGGGGTGGGTGGACTCCCTGCTGGGAAAAGACAGATTAAAGGGGGGGGGGGAATATCTATCTATCTATATAGATATATAAATACATGTTCACTTAAAAATTCTTTGTAGTGCACAGCTTTTAATTTTCCTCTGGATCTGAACACACTCAGATGGTCAAATGGCCTCATGCCTACGAGGAGGTGCACACTGCCTGCATGCTGTGTCTCCCTCCTGGGGCTCTCCAGGATCACCTGGATTCCTACACAAGCTCATCAAGTCCATTACAATTAAACAGCCTCCTCATTACAAAAGCTCTACTGAACACAGGCTTATCAGAGTGCAGTATCTCTGACTTGATAGTCCTCACCATGTAAGTCACTGCAACCACAGCTGGCAGGAGAACACAAGATGCAAGTGTCTTCACACATCTACAGTAGGTGACCCAAGCAGAGGCTCAGTTAATACTGAGAGCTCTTTAAATAACAATGTACCAAGCTGTACTATAGCTATATATGTGTGTATATATATATATATACACATACATATATACACACACACTTCTGCTTTTGTGAGCAGGAGCCACGTGAAGCTCAGCCCCTGGATGCAGCTCTCCAGTGATGCCAGGAGCTGCCAGCTGGACCTTGACCCCCTGCACCTGCACCCACTGCACCCCCGCCATTAATGCAGCACCTGGGTTCAGCAGTTCACTTGCTGCCTGTCTCCAGCATAGCTGTTATGACAGATTTATTCCAGTTTAATATTAAAGCCTAGAAGACTATTTGCATAATTAAACATTGATCTGTTCTCCCTCTCTGCATGTGCCTCTCATTCATGTGAAATACATTAATTAGGCATCTGCCTCAGGACATAGGTCCTGAAAGACATGGTGTGGTGCCTCTCCCCTATGGAAAATTCTATCCATCTTTAGAAAAACATGCAAAACCTATTTAATGTAAAACCAAGGTGACAGGCCAGAAGCATTTTTTCTTTCTACAAGGGAACAAAGGAAAGGAAACAAAGGGACATGGGGATTAGCCTCCAGGCTGGCACAGAAAAGGAGATATGATTGCTAGGTTTTGCTCCTTCAATGCCCATTATCTTCAGCTGTGGGTATTTGGACAAATCAGCATACCTAGAATACGCAGCAAAATAAAAATTGCAAGCAAGAGGAGTATTACAGAGCCAGCTTTCAAAATGTATTGTAAGCTACTAACAGTGGGCATTACTGAACCCACTTTTTTGTCAAACGGTATTTCAGAAAATGCTCAGGCAATTCAAAGTAATTCTTTCTTATTAAGTATTTTTGACAAACCAGAGGAACCTGCTTGACAAAAAAGAAATGAGACCCTAAAACCCGTAATTACACAGATATTGATTGGGCTACTGCCAGTCAGCATGCTGTCCCACAGCACACTGGCCTTCCTCGACTACATCTCAGTCAGGGGGTGAGTGGTTGTTTAGTCCCCTAGTGGAGCAAACAAGGCAGTGGTCTAGGAAGATAACTAATACTGCCACAGAAATACAATTGGTCACAGATGAGAGTCTGCAAAATCCTGGGGTAAGCTTACATAGCTTTGCATAGCTAGGGGCATCACAGAATTCAACTGTCATTTTACAGAGAATCAGCCTTAGATTTTCCTTTTGGAGAGAAATTACACCAGCAGAATCAGTGACACAGCAGTTCCAGGTGCTCTCAGTAAAAGGAAAGAAGAAATGATAGCCCACAATAGGTGGTGTGGAAGAAATATTCTAAATGTAATATTAAAGTTAAAATCTCTGTGATAGTTCTGTTGCCTAGGCAAAATTTTTGCTATTGTCACTGTTACTAAAGCAAATCCAACAAGTCACGCACATACAGGATCTGTGCTGAGAGGACGCTGCATTTGATAGTGGGAAATTAATAAAATACCTCTGTCTGGCATACATATGGATGCTGAGAGAAGACAAAACCAAATCTCCATAACCAAATCAGCTGACAAGAAAAACTCAGCGGATCCCTCACGGCAACGCTCGCATCTGGGAATTTCTTCCATTCCAAAAGAGAATTGTCCCGAAGACACCAAAGTTTGCAAACATCCATCCTCAGAGAGACATTGTCACCCCGCTGTGGCAGCACCTGGCCTCAGCCCCACTGAGAAGCACCAGCAGTTTTCTTCAGCTGCCAGAATGGCCCAGGTTTCATACTTACCCACAGGCAAAGCACATTGCCTTTGGAGCACAACCTGCTGCAAACTGGGACCAAAGGGGCCACAAGCTGTTTTCCTTACACTTTCCAGAACCATGTGATGGGAAGAGAATTTTTGCTTATGCCAAGAAGGGGCCAGCACAGCTGCCAGGCAGGATGGGAACATAGGCTCTCCATGGGCTACTCCAACAGGCAACCCCGGCAACGGCACTTTGGGGAAATTTCTGTAGTGTATGAGATGTAATTTGTAAATAAGCAATTTCTGTATGCAAATTGCATAAAATGATTCTACAGAATGCATGAAAAGACCCAAATGCTCAAATGAATTGCTTAGCATGGGAGGCAACCAGTATATAGCCAACATTAGTTGTTTGAGTTCCAATTTCTGTCTTTTGCTACTATAAATTATTTTCACATTTAAATAAAAGACTTGTATTTAAGCTAATCAAGGTTTAACAGTTGAGTCACAGTTGAAAAATACCAGGACAATCCTATTTTTGCTGCTAGCACTGATTAGTCTGTATTTCCAAAAATTGTAATTGGAGGATTGCAACCTTTCCTCCCCTTAGCGATCACGGAAGAAAATTGTGCTCAGTATGTTTGTTTTAAAGTCTTCTTTTCTTTTATCTGAAATTTTTATGGGACCTATCTTGACGCAGACAAAAGGCTGTCTTTTGTCTTCATCAAGCCTTTTACTTTTTACATATGCTCACTTACATGTATATGTAGTGAGATTGTGGCAAGTAGTTGAGGGATTTGTAAAACTTGGTTTGCCTTTTGTTTTGGTCCCTTGCTTAAAGGTCAGCACGCATCATCACACATGATCTGACTTGCAATTACCCTAATAAACATGACTGAATAAATGCCAACACATTTAAGTACATAAGATTAAACACACTACTTTCTGTTCCAAATGTACTAGATAATAAGCATAAATATAGTACATTTCTAGTGCTGATTTGTAAGCCAGGCTGAAATGGAGTTTGTGGGTCTTTCAACTGGCTAGAAACACCCTTTTTCCTCCACAGAACATTCTGATTACTTCTCCCTACTCTTCTTCAGGAGCTGTGGAAGGACAAAATGAAATAGCTGTTCTGCATGAGCAAGGAAATAACCTAAGGTGCAACAGGTCAGCTCATAATGTAGTAAATCTTGCGTATCAGCTTCAAGGGCCCACAGGAATTTTGGCAGTCATACAATATATTGATCAGATTACCTAGCAATCATAAAATCCAAAGGATGCATATTTCAGAAGCTTCATGGATAAAGTAAGCCAATGAAGTAACTATCATCACATCCAGACAGTGTCACATGCCACCAGATAGCATATCCTTGCCAAAGGACAGGGTCACCTCCTCCTAGAGGAGAACAGCAATAAATCTGTGAATCTACTTTAGTGAGCTAAGATGAATAAATCAATGAGGAACAGAAGAACATGTGTGCAGGAAACACAATAAGGCCATAGGGAGCTTTCCCTAGCACAGCTGTAGGGCTGGGCAAGAAGAAAGACCCATCACCAAAATGAAGGGAAAGCCACGAGAAGCTCCAGTTTGGATGCTGCCAGCATGAAAAGTCCCCGCTGGCTTCTGCTTATGGGAAAAGCAGCCCCTAGAGACTATTTTGGATGCTTCCCTCCTCATCCTGCTCAGACACAGTCCTCCTGTTGAGTGAGCTGCAGCAGCATCTTTGCTAGTCTGGCTTAAAAAAATCACATATTGATTTCTCCGTGTTCATACCATTTTCAGCATGTTTTTCCCATATGATCTCTGTAATACCCATAAGGGCCTGCTGTCCCTGTAGTGTCTTCCCCTGTAACTTTGTACAGGGCAGGACCACTAAAGCCCAGGCCAACAGCAGCTGCAAGGTTGCATTTCTCATTCAAGCTTTTCTGTGTTATTTTCTCTGCAGGAGGGCAGTGGAATATAATTTCCATACTTTAAAAAAAAAAAAAAAAAAAAAAAAAAAAAAAAAAAAAAAAAAAAAAAAAAAAAAAAAAAAAAAAATCAAGCAAATAGCAGGCAAACCTAAGTTCTTCTGTGAAGCTTCTTCACTACCTGTGTCTATAATCAAAATATAATTTTTCAGTAGCATTTGTATTTCTCCTATGAGAATGGAACATAAAAGCAATCCGAAGCCCTAACAAAAGGAATCACAGGTTTCTATGTAAAAACAAACAGCTCTCATCCCACTAAACCCCACAGCTACTGCAAATCACTTGATACAATATCTAATACAAATACCAGACTCCAGTCCCTGACTGAGCCAGGATAAAGAGCCTACTTAAAAAAAATAACCACCATATACATCGCCCCACACATCAATATTAAGTGAAATGAAATACAAAAGAAAATCATAATTTCCCAACCACAACTCTTGTCAGAGCCCAGCCTAAGAAAATTGTCAGCCAGTATTTGACTAATACGTTAATGTTATTGAGCCCACTAAAGACTGCTGTGAGAGTGTCAATATACTGCACCACTGCCACATGCCAGGACAGAAATAGCTAAATAAGATCAAGACTAGTACATTGTAAGAAATGAAAATCTCCTGTCAATCTACAAAATAACACAGTACTTCCCCCCATGACTATATCAGACATACAAAGCGGGCACAGTAGGACCACAGGCACATTAATTTCAACATTAAATATCCACTTTCTGTGCTATCGTTTGCGTTGGCATGGTATCACCATTCTTGCCACAGCCACCATTTGCTCAGTACACATGCAGAAATGGTGCAATCCCTGATGGGCTGTAGTACAGGGTGGTCAAACTACAGTGAAGGCTGCCAGAGTTTGCTGCCAGTCCTCAACATTGCCAACAGACATGTTATGGAGCCACCGTAAGTTAGGCACATAACTTCCTACATCACTTGCAAAAAGAAGACTGCAGCTCCTAAGGAAGCCTCTGGAGAGTTCCATCCCAACCTGCTTGGGCTGTATGGGTCCTACTCACTGCTGCTGAGGCTGGAGGCAGCAGAGGAACAAACTGTGACCCACTGCATGCCTCACTTACCTCTTATTGATTGCAGCACCACCTGCGCTGGCATTTCACATGACAATGGCACCTCTCCTGTTTCTCTCTTTTTCCAACTGAGTTGCACAGTTTGGGATACTTCACAAATACAGTTACACCTTCATTTAATTTACTTACATGCAAGGAGTTTTGCCAAATGGCTTTAGTACCAGTGTGGCTCCATTATGACACTGACTGCGATTCTTTACCAAGAGTTTGGTGACAAGGGAAACATACAATAATACATACACCAAAACTGGAATTGTGCAATTTCCAATACCACCTCAAAAGCTGGTGTATGTCAGTTCCACCTTAAGCATCATGAAAACACATCTACATAGTCTCTCTTCAGCTATGTGTGCACTACATCTTACTCAGATTTTGTAGTAAGTATGCAAATGCGAAATGTGATTATTTAAGTTTTTACATATCCCTAAGAGCTGAACAAAATACTATGATTAACTTAGCCATTTGCTCACATGTGATTATTTTCTAAAATTAACACATTATTTAACTTAATTCAATAAAATAGCTTCCGGGATGTTTCCTCTCTGGGTTGCCTATAAGCTCCGATGATCAAACACTCATAATTTGAGCTGTGTAGCTTTGATTATAATTGTTAAGGTAAATCACAGGGTGTTCCAGTTCTCCATGGATTGGGCAAGTACAGACACATTCCTGCACACAAGCCAAATCTGGCACTCAGGGCAGGCAACACAATCTTAACATTTGCTTTCATCAGACATTCAGCCAAATAAATTCAGACGGATGTTTGTGATAAGGGAATAGGAAGGGTCCATAAGTAAAAGCTTGTGCTAATTATCTTTAAACTGTGTTTGAATATGTGCACAGAACACCTCTCTCCCTCCTGAGCCCACTCCTCAACAGCAGCATACTGACAGTAAAACCTTATATGCACAGTCTGAGATTCCCAGAACTGTTATAACAGTCAGGAACCGTTATTAAAATGCTTCTTGTTCTTTGTTTAATTTATAATGCACTCACTTTTCTACATGCCCTAAATAATTGCTTTTTAATAGGTTATACAGTTTGACATCATGCTCTATGCTAGTATTTCCCACTGGGAGGCCAGGACATGCTCTCTAACAGTGTTGGCTCCTGTATGGAGATTCACTGATGCTCCTTCTCTGACCAGGAACAAATACACATATGTATGTGTACTTATAACATGATACATTATAAGATGTATGGCTTATAATCACCATTTAGTACCAAGGAGAAAGCATAAGGGTGGAAACAAGATCAGTGAGCTTCATGCCAGGGAAGGCTTTCAAAACACGTAGGAGTCCTACATAGTCCAAACTACCTGTCATCTCTTTCATGTACATCTGAAAAACTACCAGCAAAAGCAATTAGCTCTAGAGAAGTATTTAATTCCCAGCAGTACATTTAAGTACTTCGCTATTGCTCTTTAATTGGAAAACATGCTACCAAGAATGTTTACTGCAGATTTTGAACTGACCCTGCCAGTAACAGAATGAGTCCCTCTGGGATGTTCACTTGCTATGGTACAACTTTGCCAGTAACAACAATTAGTACTTTTAAAACCCCCATTGTTCTGTAGTCAGCCTCATCTTGGAGATCAGAAATAGCAGCTTTTTTGAAAAGTTTTACCAGCACAATAATCATCCAGTGCACTGTAATTTAAAAATCACACACACCCCCCACCAGCTGATCCTGATGTATGTACTGCACATGGGCACGCGTCTGTTTATACAATGAGCTGTATGCAAGTCCACCTTTATTTCAGTGTATTGTCTCTCTCAAGTTCCCCATGCCATGCAGTAAGTGCATTACTTATTACAGCTGAACCAGACAAATACATGTGTGTATCCTAAATGAGAAAGCACTAGATGACAGATAACTCCTACGCCAAAAATACACAGAGCATGGAGGACAAGAATCTGCTTGTTATTTCTTTGCTAATCCTCGAATTAAGGTCTTCTCAATGACCAGAAACCAAACTGAGCTTGATAAAATCTGTGTTTATGTTTACTCAGATCTATTCAAGGTTTTTCTGTGTAACACATCAGACTTAAAAGTCCTATGGTTAAAGTACAATTCACCACCTTCTTAAATTCAAATGGAAGCTATTTTGCTTGTGGTGAATGTAAGTAATACACTACTTAAGTTACTTACCCAGTTGGAACAAGGTAAATAAAAGCAGAATTCAATGAGCATTTACAGGTTAGTAGCAATGCTACAGAACAACCACCAGAATCCCATGCAATGGGAAAGGCAGTGCAGGGCATTCCAAAGCAAGCGGAAGTGTCATTACAGTTATTGAAAACATTACACATAAAAGGAGCTGACAAGTCCTCTAAAAATATGGAGGTTTGGCTTTAAATGAAGGCTTCGTGCAGAGATTCAAATTTTTGCCATATGCCAAGCTACTGTAGAGAAAGGAAATTTAATACATTTTTTCCACAAAACTTAGCCCCTACTGCCACCTGCAGTTCCCATAAAATACAGTCTCTGATTAAGTGTTTCCACTTCCAAGCAGAACCTGTTGCATACCCCTGGGTACAAAACTGGGATGCCATCTCAAACCAGGCAACAGTAAAGCTCATTCTTTCCACAATAAATACTTAACTGTTTTGTACTTGTATGAGAGTGGGCTGCATCCTGTTTTTACTCACACATCCTCCCTCTTCCAAAACCTATAAAATCACTCTCAAACTCAGCGGGGATGCAGCCTAGAGGCATGCCAGGTTAAAGCTCTGCCCTTGCAGTGTTTGTTGTCCCTTGTGCAAGTGAACTGTGCATATTCAAATATGCAAACCTTGATGATAAACAGCATCTATGCACTTCTCAATTTCTTTCTTTGGCCTTACCAGTCTGGCATGAATTCTGGCAAGGCCTGGAAGCTGCACCATGTCCCCTGCCACTCACCCCTGCCACAGCCAACACAATGCTGGACCAAAACCACCTGTTGAAAATAAAAATAAAATTTAAAAAACAACCTAAAATACTTTTTAAAAATCATTAATGTATATGTAAGTGATCCAGGCATTGCTTCAGGGGAGACAATTTAATATTTAAGCATGTATATGTGTTCCTGCACGGTACAATTCGCACACTTGGAGAAAAGTGCCTCAGTGGGCAGCTCCCCATGACCATACACATACTGGAGAGCACAAGAAATCCCAGCAGCAGTCACTACCAGAACCTCTTCTTCTAAACCCCATTGCAGTTATGCTTTAGAAGTCCAGTAAGTATTTTTCTCTGTGGCAGGTTGACAACAGCTGGTGGCCACATGCCTGCCCACACTCTCACTCCTCCTCCTCAGAAAGGCAGGGGGGAATATACAGTGAAAAAGCTCATGGGTCAAGATACAGACAAAGACAGATATAGACAGGGAGATCCCTTATCAATTACTGTCATAGGTGAAATGGATACAACTTGAAGAAAATTAATTTCTTACCAATTAAACTATGTTTTGCTGATGAGAAACAAAACTCTCCCTTGCCCCCTGTACCCCGACTCACTCTCCCTCTTTAACTCCCAATTCCTCTGTCTCTCCATGCTCCCGGCGGTGTTTTCTTCTCCTCTCATCTCCATCACTCCATGATGCCAGCTGTGGGTCTGAGGGCCTCAGCAGGGCCTATAGCCATGGGGCCACCAGATCTGTTCATGCCAGGCCCAGGGCAGCCCCAGTCTCTCCTCACAATCTCAGCCCTACAGCTGCCACAGGCGCAGGCACCCCACACATTCCCAAAGGCAAAAATAGGGAGTAAAGCACAGGCACTACAGACTTCAGATTCTCTCCCGGGTGCATGAACTCATCTCGTTATTTTAGGAGTAATTATGAAGCAGTGTTGCTTGCATGCATAGGTGGCACATTCCCACTTTGAGACACTGAGAGCAAAATTACCCTCTGGCTCAGCGCAGAAGAGGATGAGGCTGAACTGTCACACACCCACTCCTGCTCACCTTCATCCCCTGCTATAGTCAGTGGCCTTTATTTTTTTTTTTTTTTCCATCTCTCCTTTCTCTGCATGGACAAATATGGCAATAATCACTGCCTCAAAGTTTTGTTCATTAACTCGAAGCAGAGAGTAAGGCTTCACAAACCTGCCTGTGCATAAACACCTGTTTATGGTAATTTACTTCGTGTTTTCAAGTCATTTTCTTTCATCTTTTACTAAGCCCTTTTCTCAGTCATTAAGTGGCTTCACTGCAGCTTCTTCAAGGTTCTCATGCAGTTTATTGTACCTTCTTTTTTTGTTTGTTTTCTTTCTTTTCCCCAACTGTTTTAACAGGTTTTGGGCAAGCAGAACCTTGTGCTTGTTCCAGCTCTTAAGCTAGTCCCAGAAACCTGAAGGCAAAGATCTTGCCCAGAAGACAGCAACAAGCACCAGCATCCTCATTTTACCATCAAAGCTTGCCAAAACAAGAAGGCTTCTTTCCTGGAAGAGGGGAAGGAAAAGGAATTGCACACTGCCAGTGAGCAAGATCAAAAACACTAATCCAGCTGTCACACAAAAAGGCACATGCAAATGATCATCACTGCACGTCACTGATCAGGCAAAGCCACAAGCCAGGAACAGGGAGGAAACCAGGGTGATGCAAAAGCAGAGATTTCATTCTGAAATCAGTAAGACAAAGCTCAACAATCAAGCCTGTCTTTCTTTTTTTTAACCTCATCCCATCACACTGTCTTCGCATATAATGCAATTATGGTATAGTGGGAAGCAGACCAAAACTGCCAGGGAGGTTTATTAATTATAAGCCTAAATAACTGCCACTCACCTGTGAAAGCAAACAGCTATGCTCCCTATGGAGCAGAGGTGAGGCATAGCTATTGGCATAGCTAGGCTGCTGCCCTGATCAGGCAGGGCCAGCAGCCCAGGGGAATCAGAAGCCAGACAGGAAGGTCCCCTCTACCTAGACCAGGTGATTTATTCCGGACTGGATATACAGTCTCCCTAGATAGATTTTAAAAATTCATGCAGAAAAATGTGGCTGTCTGGGATAGCGTGTCTGTGGCATTTGTAGCACAGAAAAACCCTCCAAATGAAAACATGCTCCAATATACGCATATTAACATAAATGGAGAATCCTCATATTGCTGATACCAACAGCTAATAAATTACCTAAATGAAAACATCTCAGTGTGGTAATGTAAAGGTCATGGCTCACATACAGACTGATGGCCTACCAGCGATGGAGCCCTCATCCGTGTTATTGCCAGAGAAGCAGAAACCATCATGCTCTTTTTCAAAGCTAGCCAAATTTTTACACAGCTGTCCCAAAGCCAAGAGGCCACCCTTCTCCCTGCCTAGTGATCTCTGATGTGGTCAGAGATGGGCTACAGCACCAGGGGTGGTCTGGAGGTCAAAAGGACATTTACATCCCTTTTCATTTTCTGAGAACAAAGCTAGAGTTAGGTTAAGTCATAGTGGTTCATTCCCTTGCAGTTCAATTAGAAGTCTATGCATTGTAATGCTCTGCAACAAAGCCTCCAAAGTATAGAGACCCTTGTATGGGCACAAAGAGAAAACCCACCTTTCTGCCTTTTTGTTGTTTTTCCCCAAACTCAAATAACCTAAGTTTTTATATAACAAATTCAAGATGAAGAGACTATCACCACTCAGCATTAGCCTCCTGAAGCACAAATACACTAGGTAATGGGCTGTTCACAAGCTGCAATGGCAATTAAACATACAGAAGACATGATATGAGTGACAGTACACCATCCTATCTTAATCTCATAAAGGCATAGGCAAACAAGCTCACTATAGTTTGATTCCAGCTCTGCCATCCTCTTAAAGCCAGAAAAGCCAGGTGAATTTTCCCCCAGCCCCTCCGAACTGCAAAGCTAACAATGTTTAGGGCACAAGTGGGTTGATTAACTTTCAAGAGCACTTAAGTAAAGACCAGACACTTAATCAATATTTATTTTGCTCTTTTAGCCTTCTTGTCAGAGACAAGTATAGAACTGCCTAAAAGGCACAGTAGAACATTTTATTTTCACCCTCTTTTATGTCATTGTAATTTGTTGCTCATGAAAAAACAAAAGAACAATAATAAAAGATTAAACATTTTAATGCCACTTCCAGACCTGAATGGCATAGCAACACATATGGGGTTACCAAGAGCCCTGATGAACAAGGTATTGATTCAGGAGCACATCAGCAGGCACCAGAAAAGTCCCTGTGCTTCATGCACAGTGCACTCCTATGGGCATCAGTGAAGATCCTGCAGGTGTCCAAGGCTAGTCCTGTATCCAGGCTGACAAAGCCTGCTGGCACTAAGCAGAACTCATCACAGGGTGGCTTGCCAGCCTGAAGAGACAAACAGACATTTGGGAACAGGCTGCAGGGGAATCTAAGTATATGGCTGTCCCCAGGGCTGGTTTGGTTTTTGTTTTTTAAGGTTTTTTTGCCAACAATAAATAGAAGTGCAAGGGGAGCACTAACCATCCTCTCCCAATTTTTGCATTTCCTCCCAATAACAGTACTGATTCTGGGCTGTCACAGTACCCATCCTGACACTTGGATCTCCCAGCGATTTCCACACACATCATTAGTTTCTTTGAGCAACTAACTGCCCGTGGAAAAAGTCATTTAAACAAAAATCATTTTTCTAGCAACTGGAAGGGAAATGGACATGAGCCCAACAAGGTCTTGGAGCAAGAGCAAAGCTGCTCCACGCAAAGGCCATCTCTTTATTACCTGCAACATGAGAGGGAATGTCTTTTCACCTCAAATGAGAGGCCTTGCCAGGCTGGACACTCACCTGGCACAGCCACACTGGTCCTCAATCACTTGACAGCCCAGATTGTCTTGAGCAAGATAGGAAAACTCAATACAGAATTCCATTTCAATACAGGACACGAAAATTAAAGCAAGTTCATTTCACACAGTGCTCCCCTGGTTTAGGAAAACCCAGAACAGTTATAAATCCATTGCAGTTTTAGTATTTACTGTATATCCTACTGGCACTAGATGTCTGCACAGAGATAAATTCCAATTAGAAAAGGAACTGTCCTTACTTTTTGGTATATACTTGTGCACACAAAAGAGAGAACAAGACTTCAAATAAAAAAGCACCCAGTTACTTAGAAGTATTTATTGACAATTCATTTGATTTTATTACTAATGATTAGGCTAACTCACTGATGCCTATGGAGGAAAGCACATGATTTCCTGAGTTGCCTGATATTCCTGTGGATTTCCAGTTGTTGCCTGACACCACTGTGGATTTGCAATTGTATGGCTGTGAAATTGTGTACAAAGGGAAGAAGGACTCAGCATACTCCAGTACATTTATCCAGGTATCAGTGACACATGCAAAACACATGCACTGAAAAGCAAGCACTACATTCCCATGAATGCTTCAGTGTTCATGCAATAATGAACTCAAAGTTTACCAAAAAAGTCTGTGCTCTGCAAATCTCAAACACACATTGGTAAGCTGATTCATTAGGACATAACTGATGGTCAACAGCATGTACATTATGCCTAGAAATAAAGATGTTTAAGCAGGAAATATTTCCTTTCTCTTCTATTCTAGAACACAGAAGTGAGACCAGTGTATTTATCATATAGGTAGTGGTATGGAAAACCCTGCAAAATTGACTTCACCTGTTGTTAGACTAGATCCTAAACAAAGGTGAGAACTGGTGCTTGGGACAAGATGCCAGTTCACAGCCCAAGTATGCTTACACCAGCCTCCATGGCTCCCCCCTGGCCCAGGGACACAGCCATTGGAGTAACCAACACCTCAGTAATGGCAAGCACTTCACATCTCCTATGTTAAGCCATCACAGCCCCTTCACGCACTAACACCCATTTTCCTTGGTGCCCCTTTCTCCATGGTTCAAATTAAATAAGAGTCTTAATAACAACTAAAGAGTAAAATAACCTCTATTACAAGCATAGTGCACAGCTTTCCTAACACAAGCACTCTTCATAATTAAGTGGAACATGTGTCCGTCAGGACAGGAATTAAACCTAAAATAAAAGACTACTACAGAGACCTCATACGTGACAAAGCTATGAGGCACTAATTAAAAAGGACAATAATTGACAGCAAAACAAACCCCAAGCATTCAAGACTTAATCCACGTCGTAGCTTTTTAAGTCTGAGGAAGGCACAAGCGTCTATACTACCCTGGGACAACGAAGAGCAGAACACTTTATCAAGGGAGAACGGTGGGAGGCCGCCGCCGTGACCGAGGGCTTCATTAACCGCTCTTATCACCGCCGCGCGGCTCTTCTGAGGCTGCTCCGGCCTGTGCCCCGCAGCGCCATCTTGCGGACAGGCGGGCCCCCGGTCACGTACCCCTCATCCTCCGCCTGCAGGGGCCAGTCGGGCGGGGAGGGTAGGAGCAGGCAGGAGCCAGCGGGCTGAAGGGAGCTTCGAGACGTGCTGGAATTCACACACCGCAGTTACTGCATTCGGCAGATTCGATTCGGTTCGGTTTAGGGCTGCCTCCAAGTACGACATTGGTGCGTGCACCGATCCAGGCGAGATGTCAGCAGGATGGGATCTCTCCACATGCCCTGCCCACGGGTCTTGCTGATAACAAGGAGTGCTGCGTGTTTCACGCACACTTCACAGAGTGGTTTGGGTTGGCAGGGATCTTAAAGCTCACCCAGTTCCAATCCTCTGCCACAGGCAGAGACACCTTCCACTAGACCAGGGTGCTCAAAGCCCTGTCCAACCTGGCCTTGAACACTGCCGGGGATAGGGCAGTCACAGCTTCTCTAGACAACCTTTGCCAGTGTCTCACCACCATCACAGTAAAGAATTATTTCCTAATATCTAAATCTACCCTCTACTGAAAGTTCAAAGCCGTTCCCCCTTGTCCTGTCATTACATGCCCTTATAAAAGGCCCCTCTCCAGATTTATTGTAGGCCCCTTTGGGCACTGGAAGGCTGTTCTAAGATCTCCCTGGAGCCTTCTCTCCTCCAGGCTGAACAACCCCAGCTCTCTCAACCTGTCTTCATAGGAGAAGTGCTCCAGCTCTCTGGTCATCTCTGTGGCCCTTCTCTGGACTCACTCTTAACAGCTCCATTTCCTTATTACACTGGGGACCATCTCCCATCTCCAGCAAAAACACCACAGGAGCCAGGACCCCCAGGACAGCCCCAGAAACCCATCTCAGAGACTTTCACTCTGCCAGTAAATACCCCATTCTCTCATCAAATCTCTCTGAAGCAGGTGCTAACCAGCAACCTGGAGAACCCAGTGAACACTGATCTTACTGTCTCAAAAGACTTTGCTTCTGCTTTAATAGCAGGAGAATTTAAATACTAAAGAAATATCAGCTTTTATTAATTCATACAAGACTTACACATTCAAGTTGCAAATTCTGAGCAGGCCCCGCTCCTTTCCACGTCCCACCATTTCTATGGTTCTTAACTGATCTGTTAATTCAGTATCTCACTACTTTTTCAGAGTATATTTCTAGCTTAAAAACACAGCAAACTGTCAAAACCTATATATTAACATATAAAGATATGGTAGTGTCTTACAAAAAAAGCAACTTTTAAAATTACATACATCTTGCATGATGCATACCATAAACCCACTAGAAGTGTAATTATGTATAATTAGTTGCATGTCTGTAAACCCAACAGTTCAATCATGTTTAATTAACCACACTGTAATTAGAACATTTGATAGTTAAATGTTGTCTTGCTAAACTGATGAACACCTGGAACACACAATTAGTTCCACCATCAATAAATTAACTTTTAACTAAAATCTGTCATTAGTAATTACTTTCCCTTCTTCCTGGTAGACCACTAGGGTTAAAGATAATAAACAGTCAAAATCAGATCCATAGCGATTTAAGACCATGAGTGCTGGAGCCCTCCCACTGCCAGTTTTACTTTTCGGTGATACTCTTCAACAGAAGTGACTGACTGCTGCATAAGTCGTAGCTCTTCCTTGCTTTTTAATTTCAACAATTCATTTTCGCCTGTGCTGGTTTTGGGTTTGTTCATTTCTTTGTAAGAACCACCTGGTCAAATGTAAAAAGTTCCCTCCAGTTGAGGAGAAGTGATCACCCCCTCAAGCAGCCAACTGTTCAGAGAAAGAAGCTGCTGGTTACAAGATCTTTATTGAACTAGTCCTGCAACTGCTTGTACCCAGAAGGCCCCTGAGGCAGCACAGTACAGTGCACAAGCACACGTTGCTCCAGCAAGAGTATTTCCATTTCTACACCCAAAGGATGCTGCAACAGCTGGGATAAATACCCAGCTAAATACCAAGCTAAATACCAAGAAATTGTTCTGTAAAAGCTCAATCCCCAGGAAAGCTTGGAAATTTGGCACAGCAGAGCAGACCAGCAATGACAAAAGATGCACAATCAGGCCAGCCTGGCTGACAGCTGACCCCAGCCTGCTGCCCTGGGGGGTGGGAGCATAGCAAGGGGGGACAGGAGGTGTAGCTGCTTTCCAGCTCTGACCCCAACCATCTGGGTCACTATACCCACGGGTTAATCGATCAGAAATCTCAGCATTGGAAACATCCCTCAAATCTCATTGAAGCAGCTTAGGAATTCAACACTGAAGAGCACCCCCCTCTTGTTAAAAGGAAGGTTGGGCAATAATTCTCTCACACACTCTCCTGCAAGTCAGAGTAGCCACTCCAACTCCCCACAGAGGCCATGCTACTGGTTTATTAGCAGGTCTTAACGCAAGTAAAACTGGGCTCATGGTGAGGGAGTTTCTTTACACAAACACCTTCAGCCATTTGTTCACTCATTTCAAGGCACACAGATATAAAAATAAGACACTCTGGAATAGTGTCCATTCAGAGAAATAATTGGAACATTATCAAAACAGAAAAAAAAGGACAATATAAAATAAACTGCATTAAACTGCAGGGTTTATCTTTAAGTCTAGCATCCCTATTTGCTGTCATTCCTATCATTGGTGTCTCCAGTGGAACCAAAAGGCAGCCAATCTAAAACAATAAAGGGAAACAAAACATGATGCAATAACAGACTGCTGAACTGTCATATTATATTCTTGAAATCAAGAGATCAGGAGGCCTCAAGAAAGGATCAGGCATTTGTATTCAAAGCAGATGAAATATATCCAGAGCTGCAACAAAAACTAGTAGAGGGAGCAGAGTGTAACATTGCTGCTGCAAGGCTTTCCTGCAGCAGTGCTCAGAGCCAGCTGTCACTGAGTACTGACACCAACATTTATAAAACTGACCAACCATGAGATATGGGATGTTGAAGAGAAATAGCCATTTCTTTCGACCTGGACACATGTGGAGTAGGTCCATTTCATGTAGAGATTCTAGTTTCCTTAGGTGTGCCAGCAATATACTGCAGCCTCTTCCTTTTCCTTTGCACGCTGGTACACAGAGATGAGGATTCAACCTTGCCCTGCATCACTGTGGACAGGATAGTAGGGAAAAAGTACAGCGGAAGGTAGAAAATTATGCAAGTGAGGCTGTGGCAAACAAGAAATTTGCAGATGCATAATCTCTTTGAAAAAGAGTTAACATGCAATTACCAGTTTTTCCTGGAGCCTTTCATGACGAGGACATTTAAATACAGTCAACAGAATGCTGGCAGTACTGCTACCTGGCTGACAAAAGCCCAATATAAAAATTCTCAGCACAAGTGACTAAAGCAGTTGAAAAAGTTAGAGTTGGCCAGTCTATTCAGCCTTACCTGCCATGAGCATGATTAGGTTGCTATTACCTGGGAAAATGTCACTAAAGCTCATGCCCTCCTTCCTTCAGTGAAAGCCATCAGCCTGCACAGCTTCAAATATCTTTGGACCACTGTAGGAAACCACGCTGTCAAACCAGTCCAGGCAGAGCCATACTGTTTGCTTAAGCTGTCAAAATTGCTGCACCGTGTTTGTTTTCTGGCTTATTCTTCCAATCCTAGCTTGTTTCCTAAACCAGGAGACTAATCAGAGGAACAGGAGTGTATCTAGTATAGAAAGTACTACAACTAATACCAAGTTAAAATAAGGCTGGCATAATTCAGGATCATGTCAAAAGTATGCAGGAGATGGGAACAGTTTGATTCCCAAATCCCCACTACTTTTTAGCACCATTCCCTTTCCCTCACAAACATCTCCAGCCACTCTGGTCTACCACTCTGCTCAGGTGAGCAGACAGCACTCCCACTGCACTTTACAGCCCAAACCTTTCTTCACAGATTCAGAAGTCTTGGTATAAAGAAACTGTGCTACAATAAAAAAAGATCATCCCAGATTTGCAGACAATTTGCCTATAGCTGTACATCTGTCCACCATTTTTACAAATTTAACTCTAATGGAAAGACTGCATCTACCAGAAGTCATCTCTGGGAAACTTTACATCTCCTGCAGCAAGTGACAGGAAAAAGATGACCTTTCCAATGAACTGCTGATAACTCACTGCAAGGAAAAAAATTAGATCTCTTGCATGCTGTAATACACGACACAGTTATTTGCCTCAAGCAAACTAAAAATTAAATGGCAGAACCAGCTGGTTACAGATGGTAGTGTGAAAAGTTCACCTCCTCCTTTCTCAGCTGCTTAGCTGCAAGAGTATTAGTCAACAAAGCAAATGATTATTTGTACTTCACTCTGCTCAGATTAAAAAAGATAAAATCTAAAAATGAATCCCTAGACTTCACTTCAAGCAATAACATACAGTGCTCCGACAATGGAGGAAACAGCTTTGATGAAATATCAAATGGGGTCATGAAAAAGATCTGAGATGAGCTTGACATGAATATTGGGCAAAATTTACTTTGCAGGAAAAGGAACACAAGCCCTGCCTTTATACCTGGCCTGCTTTTTAATACAGTGTGTGAGTGTATATTGCTGGCTGATGACAAAATAAAGCAGAGGATATTTGCCAGCCAGGAAAATGTATATTCAGCTGATTTCCCATTGATTCTCAGTGCCAACTGGGTCACTGGGAGGGCTGTGGAACCACAAAATGTGAAACAAATACAAAAGACAGCATGAACTGGAGCAACAATGGGAAAATATTTTTGAATATTCTTCCTCTGATAGGAGAAAAACTGAGATTTAAGCAATGCTAACTAAGAATTAAAGGAGAAATATTGTATAATGACAGGAAAATGGCATTAAAATGTAGGTGGCATAAATGAACTTTCAAGCTTTGCCTCTGCTCAGCATTCTTAGCACCCAAGACAAAAAACAATCCCAGCACTCCTTCAGGAAGAATACAGTAAGATTAAATGTGAAACACAGAAAGGACTGGAAAAAAACCTTCCCAACAACCTGTATCACAAATGTATTTCAGAACAGCGCAAATCAGCCAACTCTTTATCTTCCTTTTTTTCCTAAACCTTGACATTTGCAGCTGAAACCTAAAAGCCAGAAAGCAGTAGGATTATCTCAAATGCTGAAGTAAAGTCTTCAAATCAATTTAAAAACAGATAAAGAAAAGGGCAATTTCACAATTAAGTGCTTAAGCACTGAAGACATTGTTCTAACACGAACAGATGTAAAATTATAATCAAGTTTCTACACACAAATAAAGCACAGGGGAAGGGCTAGAAGTGATACTTAAGGATGGTGATTGTGACCTAATGTGTATAATTAAACCACTTAAATTAACTCAGCTGCCTTTGTTCTTTTTACAGAGAAATGGAAACCAATAGGTAATAGTTCCACACTGAGAAAGAATTGATTAGGTCACCCCTCCTCAAAGCTTTGTCTTCATTAAAAAAAATATTAGGAAAAAAGAGTTGCTCTAAGTGAAGAATTGCTAACTCTACAAAGTTAAAAGTTTTATGATACCTACTCCATAAAGCGGTTATTTGGCAAAAAAAAAAAAAAAAATGAATGCTGCCTTTTCTGATTTGCTGTGGCATATAACAGCAATGAATGACAGAGCTGGGGTTTTAACTTTAGGACCTTTTTAACTTTAGGACCTAATCATGTTAGTCCAACTGAAACTTTAGCTTAAGCATCACATTAGTCCAACTGAAAAAAAAAAAATCTAATATAGCTGCAAGTAGTTTCCTTTTTTTTAAACATGTAAACCCCCATGCTCCTCTAAACATGGGGGCAAAAAAAGAAATCCAAACTTTTTTTTTTCTAAATTGCATCTTTTTAGCTTTTTAGCCAGCAATAGCAAAATGCAGCAAGGATAACTTAACTTAAAAGTCAAACAAGGTGTTAAATTGAAAAGAAGCAAAAATAGAAGTCAATGTTTCTATCCATATCCTTTTTTCGATCTTGAAGACGAAATACCGAACCAGCTTCCACATGAGCCTACATTCAAAAAATTGCTGCAGGTACCATGAGTAATGCCAGAGTTGATGAAAAGATCAGCTTCTTTTTAGGGGCAGTTTTCAGGTTATCAATCCACAAAATTCACACAAGTCACCATAGGCAAAATTCTAGGTCAAATAAAACAGAAATAAGGATATTCAAAATGTAAATGATCTTTGTTACCCATTTTTCACATGACGTCAAATAAAATGCAGAGGAAAAATGTCATGATACGGTCTGATAACATGTGGCAGAAGGGAGATAGACTCCCACCATATAATGGTACCTTTACAATCCTCCTGTTCCAGTCTTATCTCTGCTTTGGGAATACAACTTTATAGCATTCTATTTCTTACTAAATTTTATTTCTTGTAACAAAATTTGAAGTCAACAATAACAAAACTTGCTCTTTACCATATCCCTGCTGACCCAATTATCCTCTGAAGAGGTACAATCAGTTACTATGGTTATAAATATTCATGCAATGGAAGGCATTAATATTCAGAAAAAGGAAATTCACAAACTTAATTCTAATCATCATGAAAATGAAAAATTACAAAAATAATGAATAAATAAATGAGCAGAAGATAAGGGTTTGCAGCATATTCTGTAAGTTGTTTGTCATCAAGCTTCAGCCCCAAAGGTCAAATATATGTACATGTAATCCTCCTATACATCAGCATTATCTAGATTTTGTTCTGATTGCCAACTGATTTTCACCTCTTGGGGACCTATCAGGCCATTTGTACAGCACACATAGACAGAGCACAGATTTCTTTAAGACATGTCAGTAGAGTAACCTGCCTATTTGTGCATACATGTATGCATAAGTGCACATACACTTGCATGGGTGCGTGTTCATTTGCAGAACTATTATGTGACTGTGGAACTTGCTCAAAATGCAGAGGACTTTAATTAACCTTTTCCTATCAAACACATTAGATAGGAAGCCAAAATCAGAATAATAGAAGTAGTCTTCAAAAAAGTCTGGGTAAACATCCTGGAAAAAGCAGCATTCATAGTACCCTTGTTACATAATTTTCTTTTTTAATAACAAAACTGCGTTGGCTGTCAGAAAATTATAACATGTGGTGCATCTATTTCAACATAAATGTATTAACTGTTGACCAAACACACCATCCCCTCTTGCAGAAACAATTTCCAACTCATATGTAAAATGTATTGGATTACATATTATTACATACAATATACAACTTGTTCAGTAATTTCTAGTTCCACATTTACAACTCAAATTACATAACTTTTGCCTAAAAAGTTACTCATTCTCTCCTTTAAATGTCCCTCTTAAAGGCCTGACATAATTTTTTTCCAATATAGTATTATTTTTAACTTTACATATCTTTTCATGTACAACTGCATCAAAAAATTATTTACTCCCACAATAAAATCTGTTTATACTCCTTTCAGATCTTGTATTCAGGTTTCTTATGCTAGATACATTAAGACAAATAACCTACAGAAGTCTTTGGTCTCTTCACATTGTGAGGTATGCTGTATTTTAGAGGGAAAAAAAATATCTGTAGAGAAAATTATTATATACAGGATGCTGTTACTATTCACGATTACAGCTTGCCTGTATATAGAAGGCCATCTAAATTTTAAATTATACACATAACTTCAATTACAACATTATAGCCTAATCTGAAGCAAGCAATTGCATTTTGTAAAATAAATTAATACTTCATTTTAAGGAGCTGTAAAGAAGTCCAAACATTTACAGCATGCCAAGTCATTAATGCACCAGTTTGTCATCTCTTTTCTCACAAGCTTTGATCAACTTCTTCCATCTTCTCAATTTGCCTTCACATAAAACTGTTTAACATGCTACAAACAGCATTATACACAAGTGCTCCAACATTTCCTGTCAGATACATAGAGCAAGAATCTGCTCTTCATTAGAGCATTTTCTCAATGGAAGCTGCATTTTCCATCACAGACAAGCCTTCCGAAATTTAAGTGTTTTCTTCTAACACTGCCTGTCAGACAGAAGAAAAATAATTATTGAAAAATAGTCTGCATGTCTGATTTTTCTTGTCCTATTTTATAGGTTAATATTAAATACAGAAATGAGAAATCATGTTAAAAAACAAAGAAGTTAAAAATTCTATTTTTTCCCCATTCCAGCTGAATGCAGATTACTAAGAAAGCAAGCACAACAGTGTGTGCAATATGACTAAAATGATTAAGTACAATAATTACCAGACAATTAAGCTAGCATATAAAGGAAAAACATAAGAAACATATCTACACTAAGCCTACTTAGTTCTAAGCAAACAATTCCTTTCTTTCAGGAATTCCCCTCTCCCTTCCCTTCTTTTAAAACTAATTATTCTGGGAAGCCATTCCCAAACTCAGGGGGTGTGCTTCACATTTTCTGTTCTATTACCTGCTGAAACAAAGAAAACTTACATTTCCCGTTGCCTAAGTTTTATTTAGTGCATATCAGTATCAGGAAAACACTTTAAATGTGTGTAACCCAGGAGACTAATGAAGGATACAACACTTCCTCAGGTATACAGATTATGTTCCACTACAAAACAGGTACAATCCAATATATGAAAAACATGCCTGATTGTTTTACTGTAAAACCCAGGAATGTTGCAAAATATATTGTTTCTAACTATTTCAGACTGCCTTTCTACAATTTGTTTTCCTTTAAGGAAACAAAATAGCATTATTTTACATGTACTTTAATACATACAGGTGACAGGTGTCAGCCTTTTCATCTTTACAAGCCAAATAATGAACAAATTTAATCTCCACTGAATGCGAAACAACTTTACAAAACTCCATGTACACATTCACTCATGCATAATCTAACCAATATGTACTAGATCATATAGGCTTATGTCATAGATCATGTATAGATCATACTAGGCTCACATAAGATAGAGAGGGAAATACTGTAAAGCTACAGTTGAAAAAATAAAAAGTACCTCTTTACTTTTAAGCACTTGGTACTTGGGGCTCTGGAGATCTTCAATGCTTTCTGCAATTGGCTTATTCAGTGTTTCTGGCAGAAGGAGAGTCAGGAATCCCGCTGACAGTCCAGTGATTCCAAACACCACAAATGGTACAGAATGACTAAGAGATTTCTAAAAATAAAAATTCATAGTAAAAAGCCACCATTATTTCCTGCTCTTACAATATATGATCCATATACGATCTTAAAATATATTACCCAGCCAAAACCAGAAGACTACAACTTTTCACCCCAGCAATCCGTGCAATTATTCATATACTCGTAGAACAGAAAACCCCAATAAATGTCATTTCACAGAAACAGCCCCATACCAAAATTTTGTTTACTAAAAGAGCTCAGATACTGAGTGAACTTCAGCAGTATTGAATGTACTATGACAATCGCTTCACTAACAGATGAAATATTAAACACAGAACATTATCTAATTTCCAAAAAGGATAGAATTCAAAGTATTTCTAAATATCTTGTTCATTAATTCTTGAAATTGAGTGAATGCTATTTAATTTTTCATAAAACAAATCTTTTTCAAGAAAAAAAATCAGCAAAGTGCTTTTGAGACAATGTAATAAATCTGAGTTACTTTATAAGTAGAAAATAATCTTACCATAGATGGCACAAATGGAGCCAAAATGCCTCCAAATCTGCAAGACATGGAACAGACACCCAAGCCAGCATTTCTGTTTCAAAGAGTGAAAGGTTTTCGGAATAGTTTCAGAATACACAACTGAATCATGTATGAACATGTGGTGGGACTGGAAAAACCAACTTACACTTTATTTTTTAAGTTGTCAATAGTCTCTATTAAAAAAAAGGTTTTCAAAGGCCTCTACCAGTTATACTGAAGATTTTCTAAGAGCATCTGCTAGCAAGGTGAATCACACCCTTTCAAGCCCTCAGAAAGCCACCCTGTTGTGCAATCCTTCACAAAAGTTTGAACAAAGAGAGAGGTTTTCGACTTGCCATATAGGGCAATTTAATTGGACATCCCTGTGCTGGATGGGGCATGATTTCAAAACCTGGCATGATGTTCAGACAGAAGATCCTGAATGCTACTTCTAGCTCAGGCTGTCAGTAGCAGCCTCTCTTCTGCTGCCTCAGGTTGCACAGATGAAACAGCAGTGCTTACTTCCAAACAGAAGCTAATTAATTGCCAGCGTGAAGCCTGCGAACATCTGGCCAGATGTGTCACTAGAGGGGCTGCTGAATTCTGCAATCCCTTCAATTTTCAGCCAAATTTAAAACAATCCCATGTAGACTGTGATAATCAAAGCCTAGGTTAGAGCAGCAGGAGCCTCTTCAAGGAACCTCATCAAAAAAAGGTTAAAAAAAAAATTAAAAAGCTTGCTGATAAATACAGAAATCTTCTGTCTCTTATCACTCCTAAATATGGCACTTAAGAGCTCCTTCTGAGACTAGCACTGGCACCAGTCATCACTGAGACAGCAAGAACCAGCACACAGTGGCTGTTGTTCTCCCTACATGTCTCAGTTGCTTCCTCTCATTCATCATCATCATCCTCAGTCACACGACTGAGCTGAGCTGCTTTGGCTCACCCTGTTTCCTTTTCCTCCTCCAAAGACAGGAAAACAGTTACAGGATTAAAGATGACAAGCAGAGAGGTGACATGGGTCACTAGTATACCAAAACCACCCACCTGCACATCCCTTCCTAATGGCCCTTTGCACAGGTTAAAGGAAGCAGATGACAATGAGGAACTTTGAATGACTTTGCTATAAAAATAAACAGACAAAGCAACTTTCTCTCTTATCAGGTCCTCTTGGGAAAAGGGAATTCGCAATCCACATGTCCTCACATTAAGGCAACATTAACCCAAACCCCAAAAGACAGGTCAAGCATTTTTCCCTGTCAACAAAATCCCTGAACAGATGACACACCAGTCTGCATGTGAACCATTTGTTTAGAAGCATCCTTCCCACAGACCCTAAGCTTGTTCATATCCAGAGATGGCAAATTCCACAATTTGGGTTATGTAGAAGAATGTCATGATATCCAAAGGAAAAATACATTAGTGCCCAAGAGCTACAGCAAGTATTCTTGAGATGCTGCACTACCAACATCTGACCACTCAGTCTTACCTTACTGCCCTAGTTTCATCACTCTCACCAGAGCACCTACTAAACCTGACTGACTGCATGTGCTCCTACAATCCCATGGAGCACCCTGTTGAGCTAATGCCAGCCAAAATAGCTCTACAATCAGGGTAATCACAGCTCTGCTCAAGCCAGTTACTCCTGCTGCAGCTGCCTGCCAAAGAACACAGGCCATACGGCACTCCTTGAGGGACATTTCAGCAGAAAAAAATTGCAGGTTGTTCCTTGTAAAGACAACCAGAGATCAAAAGGGCAAGTATTTTAAGGGAGTACAAACTTTACCTACTACCACTGACGTTAAGTGAAAACACAATAGTTTCCCCACTGTGAAAATAAGCAAATGAGCTTTCCAAAACTACCCTAGACAGTCCAGTGGCCCCACTCCAGTTTCACTCATCACATACAAGGATGTCATCAATCATTTTTGCATGGGGAAAAAAAAAAACCAACAAAACAAAAAACAATCAAACAACAACAACAACAAAAAAACAACAAAAACACCACACGCACACACACACACGCACACACACACACACACACAAAACCCAAGCAAACAACAACAACAAAAAAACAAACCATGAGTTTGGCTTTAAGTCTATATTATTAGAGCTATGGTTACATCTTGTTCCCAAAGACAATCTTCCCTTCTGTCCAAAATGCAATGGTGTTTTTAACTTTTGTTTTTAAGCATTTTTGTTCCCCAAAAGGTATTTTAAAGACACGTCAGAAAGGAAAAAAGCCCAAAGCACGTAGTTTCTAGCTTGCAGCACCTCCCCATTTCTAACACAAGGTGTAGCTGTCATTACTCCATGTATCAGTTAAAGATATGCCTAACAGTTCTCATGCTTAAAGCAGTAAGGAGGTTTAAATAAGGAGCAGTAATACTGGAGACATTTAATTTTCCTGCAAAACATCCAACTGGATTAAAAACAAACAGGTGCATTCCACCTCCTCTCCACTGTCCATGTGTCATCACACGGCGGGCCTAAGCTCCGCTGTCAGAGCCACGCCAGGATCAGGACAAAGCTTTGCAAAGGCCACCAGATGGTGCTGGTGGTTCGCTTTAAATGAAATACTCGCCAATCACTGCTTTTCTTGCATAAAGTCTCATACTTGGAATTACAGTACCAGAGAGATATCAAACACTTTTAAACACATCAGTTGTCACGCGAGGAATTCTCATTCGGTTTAAATTAACAGTTTGCCACATTACTAAACATGAGTGGTCTAACAACGTTCTTTCCTGATAAGGTGGTGAGATGCTGGAATGGATTGCCCAGGGAGGTTTTGAGTGCTCCATCCCTGGCAGTGTTCAAGGCCAGGTTGGATGAAGCCTTGGGTGGCATGGTTTAGCGTGAGGTGTCCCTGCTTATGGCAGGGGGGTTGGAACCAGAGGATCTTAAGGTCCTTTCCAACCCTGACTATTCTATGATTCTAACTGTTCTTCTTGCGCTTTCTCCCCTGGCAGTCTGTGTATTTGACACACAAAGTTACTTTCTTTGCCAGAATCTTAATGGGATTCTCAAGGGAAACAGGCCTTCAACTCGATTCATTTTTTAAAAAATCTTCCCAATCAGAAACACTTTGTTTCAAACGCACAGGCACACTTCTGAAATTCCTGCTAGGTTTGAGCTGCCGCATACTTGGCACTGAACATCAGTGGGACTCAGGGAGCCAGCGTCGTATGCAAACACAGTGAAACAGGGAAACATACTAAAAATTATCAAAATATTAGAATATTTTGAGATTTGTTTCTCTTGATCTCAGCTCCAGAAAAGCGGAGGGGACAGGAAGAGTCAAAACCTGCCCGCTTCAGGAAGAGTACAAAAGTTTGGACTGTGAGAATGCAAACAAGCCCCCACACCCAAATTCCATCAGTGTGTTTGGGACTTGCATACTAAACCTAAATCCGTGCCAAGAACAACAAGCTCAGTATCTGAAAACAGACAATCCACCTCCACCCTCACAAGTCTGATTGCAAACCACAAAACCTGCATTCAGAGTCTAGCTTTTTATGCCTCCAGAACATATGGCAATTCGTGAACCTCACAAGAGAAAAAAAGCCAATCCAAGGAGTCACCCACATTTTTATCTACGCACACCCCACCCCCATACTTTTCCCCATCAAGACCTCAGTGTCCTAGAATCAAGTGATTTATGCCACCACTTTAACTCCTTCTGCAGGGCTACAGGACACATCCACCAGCTGGGACGCCTTTCTACTCCACATCAGCTTTCAACTTTCCTGCTGTCTTTAAAGGACTCAATTTCTGCAGTAGTTTTGTAGTTGCTGCTTTTGAGCAACTTGTGCAATATGGCTCAGATTCTGAACACAGAGTACAGTTCAGAGAATCATGTCGAACCAAGATGGGGTGAGAAGAACAACACTCTGTGGTACTGTATTTTCTCTTCTCAGGTTTACCTTGGGACAATAGGAGAGAGAGTAACCTCACAAAGAGTCCATAAGAACTACAAAAAACAAGGTTTTATCCCACTTGTTCATGAATTACATGGTATAAAGCAAATTACTGTCATACATAAATATTAAAATGAGTTACATTATGAACATTTAATTAAATAACAAATATACAGATCATCACTTACTTTTTTCAGCAGGGAAACAAGCATAATCATATGGGAGATATAAATGTACAGACATAATGTAAATAGTCCTTACTGCATGTTTATGCTTAAGTCAGCATGTACTTCCATCACATAATTATGTTTGGTTCTGCGTCCTGTAATTTTATCCCCCAAAATCAATAGCATAAATGAGAAATACAGCACCTAGCATTGCAGTATAAATTGTTTTTCCTATTTTTGTTCCAGATTCAAAGCTACAGGCAGGTGCCACAAACAGCCCAGGAAACTGCACTGGTGGAAAACATGTGACTTATACAAGAAACCCATTCAAGCCCTGTCAAGCTGCCTGAATTACAAAAAGAATTCATATTGAGATTTCAGGTAAAAGTCATTACAGATAAATATTAAAGCATACCAGCAGTCAGTATCATCATGCATGAAAAGTATTTTCATTTACCTAGAAGCTCTGGTAATTACCTCAGTACTGTTGGGTACAGTTCAGATGTATAAATATACAAGATGTTGAAAGCAGCACTGACCATCATTTTTCCACACAAAGCTAACAAAGTGGGACTGAAGAGCAGACCTTTCAGGAAAACAAAAGCAAACCAAAAAACAGAACAAGCATAAATAGTCTGGTTTCTTACTTTTTTGTTAATTATGTTGAAAAGCAGTATTTCAGTTCTTCCCAACCATTGTAAGAGCTAGAGTCAGAACTGCTAATAACATTATATTTAGCACCAAGAAAACTGGACCCATTTTAGCAGGGGAAGTATAAAACTATCACAGCTCTAAAAGGAAGGGCTAAGACTTCCAGCTCTGCAGTCAGAATACCTTACCAGGTAACAGCATCTTCTGACAAGTACACACAGACATCATTGCCTCCTTAACTAATTTATTAGACTAAAATCATAAAACTTCATTCATCTCAACAGTTTATTGGCTCCCTGAGGACATCCTTTTGGGGCTTACAATGCAACAGCTTTGTTGCTGTTGGAAAGAACAAGTGCTAATGCAGCCCAGTTTACTAATAGACAGAGCTACATTGGCTAAACTGAAGTGTGCATCATTTAAAGGCCAAAGAAATCTGTCTTTCATTACCCTGATTTGATTGTGTTTGCATAATCCATTTTAATAAAAAAAAAAAAAGATAATTTATATTTTTTTAATCATAAGAAAGAATGAATGCTCTGATTAGCTGCATTTCAGGTTCTCTTCCACAGCACCAAGTTCAGCATGTTCTGGTTTGGATAAAANCTGTCTTTCATTACCCTGATTTGATTGTGTTTGCATAATCCATTTTAATAAAAAAAAAAAAAAGATAATTTATATTTTTTTAATCATAAGAAAGAATGAATGCTCTGATTAGCTGCATTTCAGGTTCTCTTCCACAGCACCAAGTTCAGCATGTTCTGGTTTGGATAAAATTATGTTAAGTACTGGAAAATCTGACTGCTTCTCAACTGACTTGATTTTTGCCCTTCTGTTCATCTGATCAAGTCAGATTCTATTTCAACCAAAGGAGAAATTCATTTGTACGTAAGCTGAAATTCAGAAACTTTATTTAATGTCTTTAACTGTGATGCATTTCTGCAGTTATTTCTATAATTCAAGCAAAACAGATACATCATTTTCATCCAAGTTCTCCTTTTGCTCAGTGGAAAGTTGCATACAATCACAAGATGGAAAGGTGTGAACCTGGTCCTCAGAGCCTCACCAGGTGCTGTTAGAAAGCTGGGACATCCCTTTTCTTCTATAAACCATGAAGAGATCTGTAATTTTCAAACATGTTTTAAAATTTGCTGTTTCTCTCCCAGGGAGACTTAAATTGAACACTGCACATCTATGTATTAGAAGTGTAGCACTAGTGTACTTGCGAGTTTCGCTCTTACTATCAAAACAGAAGAAAGAGTCTGTCTAGACAGAGAAATTAGCACTCAAACTCAGGAGCAAATTTAAAATGCAGTCTTCTCCAGGTTCCCTCCCTCAGGGGAGGCTGAAGGCTGGCCACATGGGGAATTACTGCAGGATTAGAATCTGTGTTAAGCCTCTGCACATCAGCTTCCCCGGTAAGCCCAGACACTGACATTCCATTTTCCTTAGAGCCTTGGAACATATTTTTTGCGATTCTTGCAGAGAAAACAAATGGTTGCAAAGATGCTGATGTTTAAGACCTTATGGAATAGGAGTTACGCCATTACTAGTCTCATTTGCTGTGCCATTATGTAGATACACCCTCTGGTTGTTATCTTCATGAGTAAAAGTTCTTTTAAGTAACTTAAGCAGTACTTCTAAAACTAAGGAAGTCTTTAAGTTTACTTCAAAAAAAATATCCACCAAGAAAGGGTCGCACTCAATGCAAAAGGAAATACCTGACATTAACTCAATTTTGCCTCAGCTCTTGTTAAAGAATTGCAAATTTTCTTTCCTTCTTCAGTGAAAAGTGTATCAATGAAAGTCACAAAAAGTTGTTATGTTTTCAGCATAAGAAGATAAATCTAAATGAAAGTTAAAATCTAGGTACCCGTAGGCTAGAAGTCTCCTTTGCTTGCGATAGCATAATGCAAGCACAAAAAGCAGTATCTTCATGCTTTACAGCAACTTTTGAAAGAGTATTACAATTCCATTGCCCCTCGACTGCCACTCTCCCTCACTGTCTTCCAATCTGATACACAAATTAACTGATGAGTTCTAAGTGATAAGGTAAAAGGGAGCTGAGGATATATCAGTTTTACTTAAAAGAGATTTTTAGTCTCAATCTCAGTACAGATCTTTAATAACAATGTTCTTGGTTTATTCCACAGGCAAAATTACTTTTATCAGATTCTCAAAACAAGTGAAGGTTACAGACATAAGAGGCATGTGCCCAATCTCTCATTAAAATCTTAAAACCCTTGTAATAAAATCAAGGATCTTATTGCTCAGAAGAATGCAGTCTTAGACAAATGTAAGAAATGTTCTCCTTACTGATAGAAGCATCAGACTAGAGATGCAACAATCCTCACCCATCAATCATCATGCTTGGAGCCGAATTTCTTTCTACTTAACTGACACAGATCACTCTGAGCCAAGAACCAGCTTTACTCATACCACAGTGGAAAGTAAGACATTTTAATGGGGTTAAAGTTAAGTCAACTGGAAAAGCCAGATTTCCTGAAATATAGCAACTCTTCAGGAATTATTACCCTATCCTGATGAGTCACTACTGCTTTTATTTTGTTTTAAAATACATAAAAAGAAGCCCGAAGAGCAAACTTGTTGGAAAAAAGGAAAAAAACTCTCAATAAAAGGAGCAGCAAAACATCCGAGGACTTGAATTAATACAAGCATGGCAAACAGGATTATGGCATTTTTTATCTCTCTCAGTTTTTCTTCTTGAGACTTGTCTAAGATCAGTTTGAACTGGATGCCAGACAGCATTTACAACTGTTAGGGATAAAGACAACCTACAGAAGGCTGCCTTGTAATCACAGCACTGGTGCTTCTCAGTCAAAACACTTTTAAGGTTAAAGAATTTCTACTGAAGCAGTATTAAAAAAACATACAAGAAACCACTTCTGTTAGTGTCATACAGACATGAGTTTTCAGTACCTAAGTATTAGTAAAGAAAAACTGTACTTGAAATTGAAAATACAAAACCGAACATGTGTCACTGACAATGTATTTAAATATATGAGAAATATACTTGATGATACTCCAATGTTACCATGATGTGTCCTCACAACTGCATAGCGCAGCAATACGCATCATGAGACTGAGAAAGGCAACAAGCTTCTTGCCATCCCCATGGCTTCCATATTGCAAGTCTTCCGTTTCTAATTTTTCAAGAACCAAATTATTTTTTTAAAGCTTTCTTGTTGTTTGGGTTTTGTAATGATGAAATAACCTTCTAATGCAGGAAAACCTCCATTCCTAGTCCCATAAGTGCGACAAACCACCAAAACAAAATTAAAATTAAGCTCAGCATCCCACATCACCAAGATCCAGTCAAACTAACAGTACACTGCACTGCAGTCTGGCTATTAAATCCAGTATTTTAAGGTAAGCTGTTTAATAGTGATAAATGAAGGCAGTGACAATATTTGAGACAGAATGTAATAGCTTGGTCAGACCTTCAAAGCGCCAAGGGCTTGCAGTCAGACAAACTTAGTCAACTAACAGGATCAAATTATGCCGGCAACAAGTTAAAAGAAATACAGACAAGATCCTGGCTTCCAGACTAGCACCAGAAGAAGAAAGAGGTATAAATGGATAGGCCTTTAGGCCCTCATATACTTGGTCACAAAATACTCATTAATTTGTTTTGTTAGCTTTTATCTAAATTAACAAACATCTACTTTAGCAGCATTACACACTTACCTGTATTTGTTGGTACAAACATGGTAAATATACAGGCAAATCCTGCAAATATCAGAAAGCATGTCATAGTTTTACGTCTTCCAGACCTAGAATCAAAAGAGCATCCAGACAAAGATGGAAACAAAGTCCTTCAGTATACTTTTGTCTGCAAGATAACAACTAAACCTACTGTAACTTGGTAAGTGCTTCAAATCTTGCATTATTTTCCTAGTTCTGGTACTGAATTCCTCCCACAAAAGTTTGCTAATTTCTAGCAAAGCTATGATTTTCAAGCTACTGAAAATGTAGCCTTGAGAAGAACCCATCTACTTCAGCAACAAGAGCTCCATCTTCTTTCCTTCTCTATATGGGCAAGGCAATGGACCGTCACCAAAAGGGTACTACAGTGCATACGTGCAAAGACCAAATTTCAATGTTGGTCAAGAAAATGCAATTCTAGTGCCACCCAATCTGTGTTTCTCTTTTACAACTTTGCATAAATATGTAGTCAGGACACACAGTAAAGCTGTTTTGTATGCATTTCTGTCTAGTATACACATAGAAATAAGCAAAGGTTACTTCCACTGCTTACTGCTTTAAAAGACAACAATGGGATGGAAAACCACCAGTCCATCTCCACATCCGCCATATTACAATTTATTTCATCATTATTTGCAAAGGATCACAAATAGAGATACGCACAGTAACGGTTTTGCAGGCATGTAGAAATAGTATAAATGCTTGTTACTCTGTGAACTCTCACAGCTATTTCTAACTACTGCCCTATAGTAGCAGAACCACAGCTTACCTATAACAAACAATATTTCTAAATATTTTTGCAACAAAAAAGCTATACTTTAAGTAAAAACTGAATGAAAACAGTGCAGATGGCTTGTCCCATTGTTTTGCATTAAGCACCTAAAACTACACACATCCTTATTTCAGAAATCCAAAAGCTTTCATTTTACAATTAATTCCACAAATTACAATGGAAATAAAAGACACAGGAAAGGACTTGTGCAGTTTGTGGTTTAAATGTGTGTCCTTGACTCAGGCTTCTTGGGCTAGAGGTGAAGGTCGGCTGGTTGTTTTGCTTTTCAGCTTCACAAAGATGACAGACTTTTACTGCCCAAAAAACCTGAAAAGGTGACATCATCCCCTGACTGAAGAAAATAGGGGTTTTGCCACTGATCTCAGTGAGACCAATTACAAAGATACTCAAACTGAAGGTTACATAAAACCCTGAATAGCTCTGGGTTGCCAGACTGTTCGGCCTTTGGAAATAACTACCCACATAAAGGATGGCCTCCAAATAGCACTGAAATGTATGAAATTAACAAGGTAATTGATCACTCATACCTTAACAAATAATGAATGGCTCTCACTTCAAAGTTCTCTTTGAAAAGTTTAAGTAAAAATGACCAATGCTGAAAAATGCTTTCAACTGCAGTTGGTAGGCAGTACAAAAACAAGTAATTCTGCATAAAATAAGTAAGAGATCTATCTAAGCTGTAGATACTGAAATAACTAGGCTACTCACCTTTCTTCCATAAAGCCCAAATTTTTTTAAGAACATTAATTATTTGAATTACTCAATAGATGAGCTTTGCAAAGATGAACAGAACTAAAAAAAGAGAAGAAGTAGAAAAACCAGAGTCCCATTTCGGTATCAACTGCAGAAACCCCTGCAGCAGAGTAGATTTATTTAAAAAAGAAAAAAAAAAAAAGTCAGCACTGTTTAGAAAACCAGGGAAGTTTCCTCCTCAGAAAGAGGTTTACATTGCTCTAAGCTGTATGCAGAAAATATATGCAGAAAACTAGGAAATAAGCTTTTCTTACCAGGATTTCTCAATAAAAAACATGCAGAGAGGAAATGCTGGAACTTCCACAAGACCAGAAAGAGCCACATTTAAGTACAGATTTCCTCTTAATTCACCAGCATTTAAAGTTAGTCCATAGTACACAAAGCTGCAGACATACCTAAAAAAAAAACCCACAGAAATTACATTACTGACATAAGCTCTCTTTAGGACTACGAAAGTATTTAAAAGGGAAATTATGCTGAGTTACGGATTAGCTACATTGAGTTACCTGCTAAGAAGAGAGCTCTTAGTTCCCCCCACAAAGGAAACATGGCAAAGAGAATAGTTGCTATTTAATTAAGCAAAACAACTTCTTGAAAGAAAAAAAAAAGCATGCTCCACATGCACAGCACAACTTTCAGAATTTTCTGTTAGCTTGCCTTTTTTCCCTAGGTTATTCAGCAAAGCTAATAACTGGAAGCAGCTGATGCTTAACTGTTGTTAAGTACAGTTTTCTTTCCTAGGATTGCTTTGTAACCATTGATTAACACCCAGTATCTTCTCCAAACCTTGGAAAGGCTTCCCCGACAAACCTATTGTTGTTTTTGTTGGAAAGAACTATGTCTGCCCATCCCCACCCCACAGAAAACAACACTGGCTTTTCAAGACAGCACCTAATATAAATCTATGCAATCTGTATTTTATTTGCCTCCAGCTTTCCTCCACTGAACCTGTGTAATGTGCTTTTGGGCGATTAAGCTTATTTTTGCTGCAGATCTCTACTCTCGTCTAACCCACATAGTCCTTTTCTTACTAAGGCTGGTTCAAATCCACATCCTCCCAGTAATTCCTGCTTCAGCTTCTCATTTCACTCAATGTAAATATTATGTTCTCATCAGATTACTTCTTAGTAGGTTTTGAAGCAGTTTCTAAGTAACACTAAAAATAAAATACAACAGCTACAATAACAAAACATCGACTTTAAAACACATCATTTTAGATTATTATTGTCTGCCACCAACTGACAAATTTGATTTAGTTTTGAGGACAGGAGTTTCAAAAGGATGAAAACTTCTAACCACTTCCTTGTGCCCGACTCAGTCACAGCCTCAGTACCTTGTTATTACATACCAGATGTACATCAGTATGACAGTTTGCCAGCGAAGGACAGGGTGTTTTACTAAGTTTAGGATACCAGGTGCTGATACATCCCTTCTCAAAGTTCCTGCATTTGGTTTTAATTTTAGATTTAGTCTCTCTTTTCCATTACCAAGGGCAATATATTGCAATACATCTTCAGCTTCTTCCATTTTCCCTTGGGAATACAACCATCGTGGTGATTCTGGGAGCATACTAACAGGAAAGAACAGAAAATCAATAATGACAAGTTCATTCCTATTAACACAGCACTCACTGAAGTCAATCTTTCCACTTTTCAAATCAATGTTTAAAGTATCCACACAAAATTCTGAGAAATCATTCCACTTACATTGTTCTGCCTATCAAATTCCACATAGTTGATAATTATACAGTCATCTTAGACAAGGATTGTTGGAGATGCTCCACAAAGCACTCAGTCATGCTAGAGGAGTTTAAATGCTACACTAGCATTATCCAGGAAGCATCTTGCAACCTAGCTGTCTGAACAGCCCAGGCAAAACTTGGTTTTCATGAAGTATATTTCAAGCTTCTCCATTATGGGAAAGCTCCAAGCTGGAGTGAAGAAAGAAATCTTATGGGGAAATTACTTGTCAGGCTCCAGTACCAGCTCATTGGTGCCCACATTAAGTTGTAAATCTCTTATTCTCAAGTATAATCAGAATATCCTTACTTACCACAACTTCAGTTCATGATTTCTGATTTGTTTTGGGTTGTTTGGTTTTTAGGCCAGAGAGTGTGCTGCTACTTTTTATGAGCCGTAAAATAAATAATGGATTGTTTTTAAGTGAACCTTCATTTTCTCTGGTACTCTTAACAAATATACATCCTACAACCAAACTAAGCTTTCAATACTTTGGAGGATCTCAATGTTTTTAGTATCTGGGAGAAGTAATTCTACTTCACCAGAAAGAGAATACCATAAAGGAAAATACATTATGAAGAACTTCCTTCCTTAGCCCAAAGGCTTTCTTTTCCTTGACTACAGGAAGCAGGGGGTTGGTGGTTTTTTGTGTATTCTTTAACATCACTTATTTCAAGATCAGATCTATCTAGAAAAGAACTGAAATTTTTAAAAATTAAATAAAAATTAGAAGAGTTTTTTTTCTGTGCTGTATGCTAGACATTCCCTGTATTAATGTGTAGGCAACCTACTAAACTAATACTTTAATTTCCTCTACAGCTTTCACTAGTGTCAGAAGCATAGCAGGTATATTACTTGATATGCTAGAAGAATATTTTGTAACAACACAGCCAAGACAAAGCTAAGCACTTGCAATTCCTTAAATACTGATGCATTTCATAAGTGCTTTTATGCCCATGCCTATTTAGAAATTCTGAATAGGAGCACCTAAGCACAACAGTGCTGGGAACACACACAAGGGACCTCAAAAGCAAGCAGATATATAGCATAGCTTATCATGCTAAAAAGGCAATTTCAAGTGCTCTCATTTATTTCCCTTTGCATGCATACGTCTCATGAAAAGAAACTCTAAAATCCCTCTAGGATCACTTCCAAAACTTCTCAAGCGCTGAAACCCTTTCTTGGCAGAAGGCAGTGTTCCTGGCTGATGCTCCAGCTTGCAGCCTCTGGCAGGCCTTCCCTTCCCCAAGCAGATTTGTAATCAAGTTTTATTGGACAGCTGGCACACAGCTGCTCTTTGCAACACTGGCCACCACAACTGTAACAGCATGCAGAAGCAAAAGCCTGCCTTCTGAGTAACCCTGACCTGCTTCATTTAAAACCACTTCTTCTTCCACAATATGATTTTACTCTTGCTTGGTACATAAAGCTCTGCAGAAAAATGTCATCCACCATGCCCTTGAACAATGACAAGAGAAAGTAACTGTTAAATTGCTGCATATTTTTTCTTATCATTATAATTCACATGAATCACTTACAAAGAAAGAAGGAGGAAGATGACTCCTGGGGTATTCGATACCAAGGCAAGGTAGCGCCATTCTCTCACACAGTAACCCAGCAAAGCGTAAACAGCAATGCCAACTGCAAATGTCAAATTAGTTAATGAACCTAAAAATACAAGACCAAAATGGTGACTACAAAAACCACTGGCAAAAGAAAACAAAGCAAAACAACCCAACCAAACAAAAGAACCCCAGCCCATGTAATGCAATCCCAATGAAGAATAACTTCATATAATGTATGAGGGGTTTCCCCTTTCAAAAATATAAGGTGGTACATAGGAGAGAGCAAGGGACGAACAGAAACCTACAGACTAAAGAGAAGCTGAGGAGAGGAAAGGAAGTATTGTGAGTGAATGATTTATTTTGGCCTATTAAGTTAATCTTCAATAGAAGTAGCAGGCTGGCACAGAAACTGGAAGTTATAAAAGTTCAAGGACAGTTCAGTGCAAAACCAGCTGCAAGCCAGAGGTTTATTGCAGCAGAATTCTGAAGAACAAGCATAAATAAATGTGTTAAAAATACGGGATCAACTTGAACTCCAGAAGCCTAAAAACAAACCCTCTGCAGACTAACAAGAGATCTTGTACTGCCCCAGAAACTCTCAGCTATCATCCACGAAGCCTAGCTCACAGCCAAAACCTAGGAGAGGTTCTATAACACAGCTGAGCTCACCCAGCACCTTCCCCTCATTCAGCCCCTCATCAGTTGTTCAGCCCCTCTTCCTCAACATCTGAGCAAAACTAGAATAAAGCACCTAGAGTGATAAGCAGCAGGACTAAGATTCTTGTCCATCAGGATGCTGACCTTGCAGGGAGAAAGGCTGGCAAGAGCAAAGAGAAACAGGGCAAGGGAGAATGAGGGGCAGAGATGGAGGGTGTGAGTCAAAAAAGAGAACCCAGGAGAAGAAAATTCAGTACTTTAAGTGGGAAGCTATAAGTAAACCACAACTGTCTCGTAACTCCCCAGGAGTCCACAGAAGAAATAAGAAAAATAGTAGCATGAGGCAACGGAAGAAATGAGAAAGAAATATGCGCACAGGCACAGCAAGTCAGCGTTTGGACCATGTTTTTCCCCATGTTGTGCTAGCCAAAAGGGGGTTACACTCTGAGCTACTCTGGCTTTAAAACACTCTGATGTGCAAACATTAAATTTTTTTAAGTTTTGGCAGTGGCATCTGGAAAAGGAGATTTAAAAACACTGGATGGTCAGCACATTCAACAGTGGAAAGACCACTACCCAGACACTAAGTCATTTCATGGTCCCGGGAAGCTTCGAAGAACACTTTGAATAATACCTTCCCCAAGATACCATACAGCATTGTTCAGAAGGTGGTAGAATCTGCCAAAGCATATATTCTTTTTTTAATATAATGCACTGTAGAAATTGAGACATTTTAGGACTCAATGTACCAATTTGTAAAACCCTCCATTTTGCTATTTATCATGCTCAATCCCATCTTCCTTAGTTGGTATACCTTTCCGACACAAAGAAGAGCTTGGATCAGTCTCACCACGCTTGCCTGACTTATGCTACAACCTGACAACCTTGGTACAAGTATAAAATGTAAGGTATTGATAGTCAGAACAATAGATCACACAGTAATAAAAAGATTAAATATTCCCAAATCCCACCTGTAAATGACCAAAATGATTTTCCTACGTATTCTTGTGTTAGGACGAAAGACACAAGAGCCATTCCACCATTCACAATTCCAACCAAAAAACGTGAAACTGCAAATATGTCGTAACTCGGAGCTAATGCTGTGACATACCCAAATATGACATCCAAAAATAGACCTGTAGAGAGAGAATAAAATTAGCAATTAGTACTTCTGCTGCACAGCTTGAACTCCAAAGAAAGGCAGGGACCAGAGTCAGTTACTGACTGTAATGAGTAGTCTACAGTACTCTTGTCTCTCAACCTCTCACATTTGACTTCCTGAAATCATACCATATGAAAATTACAATCAGTTTTGAGTTACACACTTGAGGTCTGCCATGCCAAAGAAGATGTTCTCTTGAGATGATGTTACCATTAAACAAAGACACCCTTCCAGCTGCAAGCACAGCTGGGAAACAGAACCCAGGATATGAGTAACACACTCTAAAGATGTTCAGTATTCAGGTATTAATTTTCCTCCACCCCCTCCAAACAAAAGCTAATTATTTTTACTGAGAACAATATGTCTAGGCAGTGTGTGGAATATGGTGCTCCAAAAGTGACAGGCATAGAAAAACCACATTACTTTTCATCTCCCACTGATATTCTAGTGACTGCTATGCTGCTTAACACAGTCATAGAAACCAATTTTAGTGCTGCTCTACTCTAAGTAAAAAGCTTCTACAGATCATTGACTCTGTATCACTGAGACAGCAGGTGACCCATATGTAGCCTTCAGATAGAGTGGCCCACAGGCAGCTAAGAAAGAGATGATGTTATCCATACAAAATGCTTAAGAAAAGCCTTTCAACAATCTTACCTGACATATACACTGGTTTCCTGCCCAATTTGTCCGACAAAGGGCCAAACGTAACATTTCCAACAAGCAATCCAGCAAAAAATAAGGATGATGCAAGGCTTACTTTGTAGGCTTCTTGTTCAATTAGATACCACTGTCAAAAACAAATAAATGCCCTTATTGTTAAAAGTATCAACACCAAGCTGTTGACTTCCTCAGACAAAAAAAAAACCTATCAACAACTACTAAAATTCTTCTCTTGCCATTTCCCACTTGCTTTATATCCAATTCAAGGTTTGTTCAAAGTAAGCCAACAGTAGTCCTGCTTTTTCCTAATAGCCTCACACATCTCTTTTTACTTTCTCTTCCCCAAGAAATTTCATCACAATATAAACTTTTAGCTTAATAAGTGTAATTAGTTGTACCCCAATTCCCAAGCTTCGGCAAGGCAACCTGTTTTGAGTTATTAAAACAAGGGAAGCCTGAACTGGTGCTAGCTTAGCCATTTCTACATTGAACAAGCTTAACTATTTCAATAAGCAGGTAATAAAAATTATTCATTAACAACAAAAACGCATGTTCACTAGTTCAGTACTCAGAGAGTTAATGCTGTGCAGCTCTGCTTCCTGAACCATGAGTAATCGCTGGTGCCCTTCCTCATCATACACATGTTGAGCTGTTGAAGAAAAGCAGGAAGGAATTATGGAATGATGTCCTTGTTTTGTAGTTATCAACTACTCATTGGTACGTTAGTATCTTACTGTGCACATGCATTGGCAATCAAACAAATGTTAGAAACAAATGATGGGTTTCTGTATAAAATGTGCTTTTACCTCATCCAAAAGCTAAACCTATGCAGCATAATCAAAAACTGTGAGAAGAAAATGAACTGAAAATTGGAATTAAACTTGCAGTGATTTCTGATGGGGCAAGGCAGAGGCAGCTTGTGCAGCCCCTCCACCACAGACAAGGAGAGAATCAACATTCAGAAATGCACTTTTGTGACTACAGACATTCCTGACATCATGAACTTGGGAAAGAACGGCACTCAGAAAATCTTAAGTGATTTTCCAAGAAAAGAGTTTAACTATTTAATGCAAAATGTTATCCAAACCAATATTTACTCACTAAGCATTCCAAATAATTCCTAGTGTATTTATTGGAAAATTTACTTATAGCAACCTCACAAAACATATGCTTTTACTCGATTGGAACTCACATAATTGCAAAGTACAGAGAAGACATGGCTCCATCCACCCAGCAACCTACCCGCTACCTGTGCTCTACCCATCCAGCAACCTGAAAGACATTGGTAGCAGGAACAGACTTAACACGTTTACAGGACAACTTCTTTAGTCCCATGTACCCCCAGTGTTCAGCATTTCAGAGATTTGGGGAACTTCTGGATACTCTGTGATGGTAAAACTCCTGCGCAGCAACGTTTGCAGCTGGTTTCTGCTATACTCCACCCAGTAGCAGATTCTACCCTGTCTCACTGGATAAAGATGTAGCCCCAAAACTTAGTCTCTTAACTTTCTGAGCAGACTTTAGTAATTAAATATTTCTGAGCACAGGTCCTCAGGAAACTCCAAGTATAGAAATATCACAGCGTCTGCTCTCCAAGGCACAGAGCACTCCTGGCTAAGTCCTTCTCCATGCAAGCACTCCACAACACCCCAGTTTCTTGTCTGTGAAGTGTTTCAGGCTGATACAGAGAAACAAAACAACTTCATGCTCCTGGAAATGGCTGCAAAAATCAACTTCTGGTAAGTAACTGACCATTTCCACAGCAAATGTAAGACATTCCTGGTCGGACCTTCCTAAGCACCATCACTTGATAAAGCAAGGGCTGATGACGGATCAAAAAGTAATTTTAAAAACCGTATTTTCCACACACCAAGACCAAGCTGTTACTTGCGAAGTCTCAGTCATGCCAAAATTAATTACAACAATTAGTTCTTGAAGCAGAATGGAAGACCTGCTCTGCAGCATTGCTGAGCTCCAGAACAGAACAGTGCCCCTGCAAAGCCAGAACAGAACTAAACATACTTACAGATTAAGCTCCATCACCAAAATAAGGGAAATAAACTTTGCAAAAGCAGCTTCCTCTCTCAACACAGAGCAAGAGAAAAGATTGCTTTTGCAAACCGTTACTTGTGCTGCTTAGCATGTTGCTAGAAGACACTCAGATTTTAGCAAGTGTGGTATAATAATCTGTGAAGAATAACTTTTAAGAGCATGTGTCTATCTACTTGATTTACGCAAAAGGAACTTGTTAAGTATTTGTCAGAATTAACTGTAGCCTGCCAACAAAAATGTTGCCAATTTTGCTATCGCCAAAACAGGCATCCTCTCGGCTCTTTAAATTCACATGGAGTCTGATTTATTTACTAGACCACTAGCACAGAGGAAAACTTTGGCCAGCATCTAAAGACTCCATGAAAAGACTATTTAGCAATGTATTTTTAAAAACTTAAGATCAGTTATGGAAATTAAGGGCAACATAAATTTGTTTTGACAGCTCTTGAGAATGACTGCATTTTGGAAACAGGGACACTGACTAAAACATAGTATTAGTTAAAATTTGATGATTTCTGATTATAAATTAAGTACTACCCTGTATCACACATCTTGCTGAGAGTCTGAAACTGAGGGGTGTTGTTGGAAAACAGGCTGTTTCTGACAGGGGATATGATCCAATATTGCGTCACTCCTTATGTCAGGTCACTGCATTTTTCCATGAAAAACATTATACACTCACATTTGGGATAATGGGAAGGAAGCGAGAATCTGGCACCAGTTACAGCAAGTGCTAACCTGTCTTATCCAAGTTTACTGACAACCGCTCCAAGAATTCAAGCAGCAGGACTCTGACAGTTCATGCTACAAGCCAAGCCACCCACACAGTCTTTTTTCTGGCACTGGCAGTGATGCTTAGGTCACTCCTGCTCGCCTGAGTGATGATAGCCTAGGGACTAGCAAAACACAAACGCAGCCTCCTGCATGGAATTTATAAGGCGTGAGGATAAAGGGTCAAGCTTCTGTCCCACTCAGCAAACTTCAATCTGTTCCATCTCCTGCTTTCACCACACATCAAAATACCCAGACCTGTGGTACACGAGTTTCACTTTCATACAAGTTTTAATCTTTAAGATATATCTTCTGTGGGAAACTAACACAGCCTCGTAAAGTTCCATCCACAGCAGATTGTGGAAACACACCAAATTGAACCTTTGCCTGGTATAAAACAGGCAGTGGGAGGAACTCATCCTAAATTCCAGAGTTGTAAACTGTCATTAAATAGTCATTCTTCTTTAGTGATGTCTTTGTTCATTAGTAACAAAACTGAAAACAAAATAAATAATATAGAAAAAGTTTAATATAAATTATTAAGAATTAGATTTATGCTAGGAAAGCCAAACTAATACTTTATTTTTAAATCTCAAAGTATATAAGTAATGATGAAATAAAAGAGCCAGAGGGGTGGGTTCCAATAATTCTTAACGGCATAAGCAAAACATTACACTAAGCCCTGCTCAGCTTTTACAAGCAGCACATCCTGCACCCCTGACACAAATCCCAAGAAGAAATGGTTAGATGCATGGAATTACTTGCCTCAGTTACTATAGAGGTGAAGTTGTCCACAAAATGGATATGTCTGGCAAGCTCGGCTCTGTTCACTGGGATTCCTTCTTGGTCTATATGATACTCAGGCACAGCTCCCACAAGCACAATAAGCATCGACTGACAAGCCACATATACCTTAAAATAAAGCACAACCATTTACCCCAAACAATCCCAAGAGACCTTACGGAATACTGTATGCTTTTCATTAACAATTTCCCTTTACCCAGCACCACAAAGAAAATGCAGTCAGTCCACTGTGTTTAAATTCCCAGATGTGGTCATTGAGGCTGTTGTGAGCAGCGGTACCACTCCAGAGATACTGGTACACTTCCAGTGAAGAATTCATCTTGATGCCCTCCTTCCTATGGCAAAACTGTTCCATTTGTTTTTGCAGTTTTGCAGCCAGGCACAGGAAAGGGAGGTATTAAGAACTCCATCACAGTTTCATAGCTGAGATCTTGAGATCTAACAGATCAAGATTATTATTAAAGAAAAAACACAACAAAACCAAAAAAAAAACGAACCTATAAAAGAAATCTAAGGTTAGATTTCTGAAAGTCTCCGTTTGTTTTTTCCATTGCAGAGACTGAAAGCTTAACCTGGTCATTATAAAAACCAGAATATGCAGGAACGAAAACCATTTCCTAAAGAAACCCTTACGAGAATATTCGTTCATCAGTATGGGTGTCAAGGTGGTCTGAATGTCTTCCACATTTTACATCTGATTTTATTTTTCACTTTTCATCTCACTTTATTTTTTTTTTTTTTTTTTTTTTTTTTTTTTTTATTATATT
>NDXB01009377.1:70720-82300 GCA_002631895.1 Agapornis roseicollis
TTTTTTTTTTTTTTTTTTTGCTTAAGGTAAAATAACCTCAAGCACATCCACATGTTGGTAACTTTCAGCATGTTACCACTGATAGCAAAGTCTGGAATCCTGAATGGCTTCCTACATCGGACCACAAGTCTTTGCATGATGCTTTTGGCTGGACGTTGGTTTAATTTGCCATTTTATCCTGTGCTTACTTTGGATGCTTCTCCAGAAGCAACTTACAACAAAGCCCTGCCCGCAGCACCACCTCCCTCCCTCCCTCCCAACAGCAGTCTGATTCAAAAGGCAGGAGGAAGCTCTTAGGAAGAAACCAAGCACGTGAAAGTGTTTGCACACCGGGTGTGGGCACCGTTTAAAGGCAAGCCCTGAACACCACGTGTCACAGGAGATGCAAAAGGAAACAAAAACCCAAACCCACGGTCGCTGCAGTCAGACTGCATTTCCTTCCACTTCGCAGACATTTAAAAGGCTCTCTTAAAGCGAAGGAGCAAAAACGATGGGCATAGAAACAAGAACGCACCACAAACTCTGCCAAGCTGAGGCGCAAGGCAGCCCTCGGGCCAGAAAGGGGTTTGAAAAGCAACCCGCAGGAGGCACAAACCCCACCGAATCCCTTCTGAAACGCCCACGGCCCTGAGCGGGGTGCACGAGGCTGTTTGCCGCGGAAGCGCCAGGAGGGTCACTTCGCCACCACCACCGCCCCCGCCCCGGCCACCCGAGCCCGCGGCACGGCTCCGGCGGGGCGGTCAGTGCCTCGCGCCCCACCCGCCGCCGGGCGGGTCAGGAAGCTGGTCCCGAACGGGCGCGGGCATCCCGGGGAACGCGGGAGAGGTGCTCCGCCGAACCCCGCGCCGTGACACACCCGCCGGCCCCGGCTCCCCCTCTGCCCGTCCCGCCGCCGCGCTGCCCGCCCTCCGCAGAATGCTGCTGCTCGGGGAGCGGAAAAGAAACCAGACCGGCCCCGAGCAAACGGAACAAAACCCAGAAAACGCGGAACAGCGGGAACGGATCGGCTCCCACGGGGAGCGGCCGGCGCGCCCGCCCCGTTCCGCTCCGGCCCTGGGCGCCCCCCGCCGCTGCCGCCTCACCTGCAGCAGCACCAGGAAGGCGGTGAGGCGCCGCTGCCCGCCGCCGAACTCGCCCGCCGCCCCGAAGGCCTCCTCCAGCCCCACCGCCATGGCCCGCCCGCAGCCGCGCTGAGCTGGCGCCCCCGCCCCGCCTGCTGGCCCCGCCGCCCGCCCTCGCCTCACCTCACCTCACCTGCGGGGTCTGCGCCCCAAAGCGCCCGCCGGCTGAGCGGCAGCGTCCCGAGCTGAGGGCAGGGACCTGGTTAAAGGCACTTCCAGAGCAGCCGCGCTCCAGGGACAGGTATCAAGGCAGCCACTTCACGGGGTGAAGTATTCCACTAGTTAAAAAGCGATCCGGAAGGATCACTGCCTGTATGTGCTGAGCGGAATGGGGAGCATCAACAGGTGGGGAACAGTCTCACCGCTACTCCAGGAAGGAAAGGCTGCCAAGATACTGGGTTGCTTAAGGCAGGATGCAAAGGGATACGGCCAGATCTCATCTCCGGCAAAGAGGCACTCAAGTGGAGCTCCAGGAGACTCCCCTGTGAAGGGCAGAACAGCTCAGCAGTTGCCCCAGAGCTGTTTTAAAATGGGAGCAGTTCTCCCCCTTTCATGACCTCAACTTTAAGAGAAGCAGGATTTCTCATCAGGATTAATTAGCCTAGATAATTACAGTTTGCTACCAAAGGTCAATTTTGCCCCGTAGCCTTCTCTCCAGGCTGCTGTTTGTGGCCAGGTCTGGTAATTGGGCACCTACAAATCAAGACAGTGCTGCTTGCTGATTCAGTAAAACAAATTAAACTGCCATAAATACTCTGCTCACCCTGTGGCTTCCATTCAGTTTGCAGAGCACCACCTCACTGCTCCACCTCCTGTGGACAACAGGAGAAACTCCAGCGAAGCTGGCAATTCTAGTATTAAGAATAGAGATTAACTATTATTAATTGGACTTGGGGAAAAGGGGTTTCACAAAAGCATGGCGAGCGGCTGGCTTCGGTGTAATTCCCTCAAGACTGCAATACAAGTGGTTATGTGTTTTTTTTTCTAGCATTACATTTGAAGATGCAACTTCACTATTCCACTAGCTTTATACAGGGCTTTTGTTTTGGTTTGGGGTGTAAGTCCTTCTCCCCAATTAACCATATCAAGAAATTCTTCCTTCAAGGCAGTAAGTTTGGATGACCTCCCCTTGGTATTCTTACCAAGGAGAACTAAAATTACTAGAAAGACTGGATGGGACAGCACAGCTCACTGAGGAAGCAGTGAGTGCCATGCAACATACAGGATGTTACCCAGGAAGAGCTAAGTGAAGGTCAAAGTGCTGCTTACCTTGGAACAGTGCCAGTGTGGATAAAAGACTTTATATATCATTTCTGCGCTTCCTCATCCATGTAGTCACTGTACATTAGCAAGCAGTAGTGAAATCCTAGGCTTTACTGAAGTCCTTATAGTCTCTGCTTCAGCTGCTTTCATGATTCCTACCCTAATTCAAACAGAGCAATCTGCTGCTGAACCTTGGCAACCATGAACAAGATAGGCTCTGTTCTGTTCCTGGGCAGATCTACAGAAAGTATGAAAATAATTTTTGAAGTATACTGATTTTAGAGACCTGTTAGGTTCAATTGTCTGCCTTCCCACACTGGTGTGCAAGATACAGAACGCCTGAGGTCTCAAAAAGAAGTTCCCCAAAAAACTGTCAGCATTGCTGCATCTGCTTAGTCTTGAACATTTTAGCCTAGGACATACATACCAGCACTATTTTAGAACCACCATATAATCATTCCCTGAGCAGGTTTCATCAGCATCACATTAAGCAGCAGGAAGACAGTTTTTATCCCACATTCACGACTGTTCCTGCTACCTGTGAAACATTATTTGAACAAATAAAGGGAAAAAAAAACCCACCAAAAAAAAAACCCCAAACCAAAACAGCATTGTTCTCTGACATCCACAGTTTCTTCAGAGGCAGGGGCTTTGTACTATATGAACCGTTCTGACATTAGAAACTGAACCCCTGCAAGGTCCCTTACAGTATTTGCTCCTGGGATGTATTTCCATAATGCTTAGGAGACAGTAGCAGTAAATTGTAGTTTTCAAGTCTTCCTCCTCAATTTAACCATATCAAAAAATTCTGTCCTTTAAGAAAATAAGAAAGTAAGTCAGGAAGTCTTTGAGAAAGGAAAGGCCCAAGTTCATCTACACACCTCCTCCTCTGGGATACCAGAAGCACTCTTTTTGACAAGGAAATACAAAACAAAATCTGCTTGTTGGCACAACCAACAGTAAAGCTACATCAATAAAAGAGGCATTAGAAATAATTTGATTTAAAAAAAAACAAACAAGAAAATCCAGCAGCTCCCCAGAAAGCTATGCACTCTTGGGAGACTGAGCATCTTAGTTTAAGTTTAGTCTGAACTGAACATCTAATCAAAATAAGCAAGGCTACAGCATTTTCAAGTTGCCTTTAGCACATGAAGTTTCATTTAGAGTCTAAATCAGCATCAGGCTCCACAGCAAAACCTCAATGACAGCTTACTTGTACTTCAAACAATTTCAAAGTTCAGAGTGGTTCTTTCAGTACTGGAATAATTGTAATAAGTAACAGAATACAGATTACAGTGATTAATTTTGTTAATTGTATTTCAGGTAATAAAATATCCACTGCATCCTGCTCAAAACAGCATTTATTAAAGATAGTATCAAGATAAGTCAATGCATAATGAAGCTTTCCCTCCTACAAATATGTAAACAAGTTGACAGGAAGTTATTATTACAATATAAAAATTAAAGCTTACATTGCATTTTTGTAAAGCTACTAACTTTAGCCTTAACATAGACAGTCTCTGGTCTGTAGCATTTAAAAATATGAGTTCTTGAAAATGTTAAAGTTATCACCTTTGTACATAAGCATTTTTGTAGAAAAATACTTAAAAGACCAACTTCCCAGTAATAAAAGCCACACCAAAAATAAAGCACGTCTTTTGTCATGAACAGCTTGTTAAATGCATCTAGCATTTACTCCACCAGTCTGTTTAACCAAATTATATTCTGTCCGTTTTAAAATTAGTTTGCAAAAAGTATCTTGGATAATATTCAGTTATTTTCAGATAACAAAGCAATTAGCATCAAGTAGCTAATATTGGCAATTACCTTGTAATCAGAGTCTGACCAAAGCTTACTTGCAACTGAGGCCATTGATTTAATCATCATCGCAAGATGCGTATTTTACCATGTACAGTAGGCTTTTGCTAAGAAATCTGAGCTAGTTCAGATGTATTTTGGAAAGGCTCAAAGCCTTCATATGGTTTAACAAGCAATACACATTCTCTTTCAAAGTACCCTTGACCTCTAAGTTCTTCTTTCACTATAGTAACAGTCCTGTTAGTGGCAGTCAGTTACTTCTCAGGAAACGCTCTGTTCATAAGAGTACATAATTTGACATGAACTACATTTTACACTTTACAAGTTAAATTTTGATTTTTTGTTTAACATTTTTCCAAGAAGTTTACTGGCAAGAGCTGGACTTTTGCAGCTAAGGCAAAAAAGTCTGAAAATTCCTTACACACAAAGTTTAAAAGATTGTGTAATGTTTCAAAACCAAACTAAACTAAATTCAACAAGCAGAGAGAAATACAGGATCATTAGGATGAAAGCTAATCATACCATTGCGCCCTGCCAAGCATCAGCTGACAACGAACAACAAGGGAAAACACAAACAAAACCAAACCTTAAGATAATACAGTGAACCAGTTTCGGGATGAGTTCAAAGGACAAAATCAAGCCATCAAGAGAATTTTACAGTAGGGTATTAGACTGAAAAAAAACTACCAGGAAAGCACTGGAAGTTCTATCACTTATGATAGTGTCTGAGAGAACACATGTACATTTATATGCAAACAGTAATGATATGAGTAATACTGCCAGCTTTCCTAGTTCCATGCATAGTTCAGAAAAAAAAGAGTTTATTTAGCCTCTGTCACTATTTAACTAGCAAGCTAAGTCTGCCAGAAGTTATAGACTCAAGTACGTAGTGACATACAGAGCAATGTACTGAACATTAGTGTGGTAGAGCCTAAAATACTCAGATGATCTCTAGTCCTGGAAATGTGAGAACACCACAAGCCCTGAAACAGGATCTACACAAACCTGTAACAGGAACTGTAATCCTGAAAGAAGGGCTTACCCTGCTCATTCATGCAGGATTCTGATTTGTAGGAAGATGACAATTTCACTGCCATGCTTGCCAATAAAACAAACACAATGAGTTAAAGCAAGATGTGGCAACACGTGCCCAAGTAGGACACTCAACTGGATAGTAAGGATTAAGGGATACCACACAAGGCCCAAGTCAGTCTAATTTTCAGAGCAGGTGAGATGCAATACAAAAGCCTCAGTTTCCTTTAAGGTCTTACATACCTTAACACACAGACAGCCCTTCTTTACATCCAGGGAAACAGATGAGAAGCACAAACATTGCTGGGACACAAGTGATAAACCACTTAATCTCATCACTGCATTCCCCACAGCTCTTTATAAAAGCTTGCAGTTTTGCACAAATTGCAGTTTTGGCTAGAGGACAGGATTTTTTGCACTACATTCATTTTGCAGAGAGCAGCCTTCCTGCCTTCTGGTATAAAACTGTGTCTTTGAGTCAAGTAATACAAGCTTTGGCCTTTAATCAGACATGGACCATTGCAACTTCTTGATAAAGTATTTAGCTTCTCTGTAGATCCTAAAAGCACTGCACCATCATTATTGTTGTATCTGCACTAGGCTTACAGATGCCTACAACAGCAAGCAAGTTACACAATGCCAACAGAGCAGCTGCTCTGTTTTTAGCCATATAACTCAAACCCTGGCCCAAAGTTCTCAGAAGACTACTTCAAAACCCAGTACATAGTAACAGGCCATTAAGTGTGTACCAACAGTGAACCCACTATAGCTGTAATATAAACAAAAACAGTAGCAGACCCAAGCCTTAGGCGTATGTTTAAGAACACTGCAGTAGGCTTGCAGATGACTGTCAGACCTGGGGAAAGGCTTAAGGACTGTAGTCCAAGATCCAAGGATAAGAAGGGTCACACATCATTTTCTCTTCAAGAACAGTTAACACCATCTCTCCCCATGCCAAGTAATAAAATGCTATCTATGTAAAGCGAGTGTTTTCTCCTGAATCCACAGTAGAAATGTAGTCAAACAGAAAACTAAGTCAGCCTAATTCTCAGAACTGCAGAAAACAGAACCAAAGGGGACCTCAAAAAGTCATTTTGACAAGCATCTGCCTTGAATGACCAATCCAAAATTAACCTCTCTGCAAATGGTTATGCCATGGAACTCTAGGTTATAAAACAGCTGTCTAAATTTGCCAGTCTTTTAGAAAGGGCTATTTGTACGTAAATATTTTAGTAATAACTTTAGTAATAAAAGTACTACACAGCCAATATTAGAATCCACATATATATGAAATATGCACACATACATGTTCTAATATATACATATATTCATTCTTAAAGCAATGCTAAGTAAAACCAAACCAGGGCCTGAATATCCACCATATATGACTTCACGTCAGCATGACTTTTAATACACAGTTGATGGGCTCATCAGATCCCTGAGGTCTATCACTGGAATTGCTGCTAGTTTTACTTACCACAGTTTTAACCAAAAACTGACCTAAATCATGTAACATATCTCTAGGTAAAGGAGAAAGAAAGACAGAAACAAAACAAAACCCACCCACACAGACAAAAAACCACACAGCCTTGTAATATATAGAAAGGCACCTGATAATATTGTTGTTAGTGGCCATTATCTACAGCATCCTAAGTGTATGTAAGCAGTCAGGATAAATTAAAATAAGATCATGAAATACAAGAATTGCTGGCATTCAGAAGATAAGTCTGATCTACCTAGGAAGTCATTAAAATGACATGTGCAGCTGTAAATCAGTAAGTGTGCAAAACTATACAGTTTTGCATAAAGTGCTAAATGTACCCTCAGTTTGCACCTATTAAGTGTTATGTAAGTTTCTTAAGCTTGGCAATACAATGCAAAAAGTTGATAATCTTAAAGATGTACCATATCTACCTTGTCTTTCCTCTCCCTTCCCTACCATCATCAACCATCCTTTAAACTGAACATTTTTAAATTACACAAAAGCCTTTTCAGAAATTGTAGTTCAGAAAAATATTTCAAGTATGCCTATCTTTCTACGTAAACTTGGGGACACTTTGGGTTCAATCTGCACAAGTTCCAAATACTTACAACTTCTGCTAATTCATTTGGCGTTGTAAGTATTTTGTCTGTTCAGTACCTCTGGAAAAAGACTGTTTCCTGTTACTCATTTAACTCCTACTTAAGAAGTGCTGAAATCCATACTACAACTTGTCCAGATTTAAGTCTACGCAATGAGCAGTTACAGAAAAGCAGAGTAACACTATCTGACCATTCAGGTTCATAAAACCAAGTCCTACCATATCTATTCATATAGTCATTGTATGAATCATACACAGATCTTTATCACCAGAAACACTGAATTCAAGTTATTATAATACAGCAGTTTGTCTTGTAGGCATTGTGCAATACACTTAGAAGTATACAGCGGGTCTCTTCTTTACTCTGTATTTCAGTGATCCATACCGTATCTGAGGGAAAATAGAAATTAAAACAAGAGTTGAGATCACTTCAGGCAGAAATATTATTTACCTTTCTGCTAATCCAATCTAGTAAGCATCTTTAAATGTGCTTTGGACACTTCACAGTTTCAGTAAAAGAATCTGCCTGTGACTGAACAAGATATAGTTTCAACAGAACCAGGCAAAATAGGTAAGTCTCTACTGTTTTCCTAGAATTACCCCAAAAGTTTTCATAAGATTCCACAGAGATTTATCTTGAAGTATCCTTAAATTGTGTGACACATGGGAATATAAAGCTCTTTGAATCTACATAGAACCTACTACATAGAATCTTCTCTTTGTGGCCTGAAGCCAAAGCAGGCTATATGTCTATGGGAACTAAAAAAAATCTGAGCCTCCAATAATCCAATTGACCATCAGATGTTTAAAGTCTGCACAACTAAGACACACAAATGCAGACAACAATTCACTATCTGCATCCCTTTCAAGGTAAGCAGTTCCTGGAGTCTGGGCTTGGTGATGCCAGAATTAGCACTACAAGCACAGTCCATTTCATCTCCTTACCCTTTTTCCTTGCTTAGCACTTCTTGTTCATGTTTTTCCTATAAAAACCCCAAAGAACATAAAGCTCCAAGCTCTGATATTGTTACCACATACTTCCGTCTCTATTTAGCATTCTACAACCTAGTTAGCATTGATAAACCCTCTAAGATTTAGGGGGGGAAAATAAATAAATAAATGTCAAGGTATATTGCTAAAACCAGACTCAATACTTAACCAAGATTATACTTGCCTCTTTACGGCCTTTAATACTTTTCACAGATTTCATGCTCTGAGTTCTTCGAAGGCCTCTCTGAGCAAACATTTCATCCTCTGAATGTGTCCCCTCTATCTCTTCATCTGTTTTATCATCTCCAGGATTTTTTTCCAGTGGAGATTTGTAACCTTTAAAAAACAGTTTTATAACAATGTTTTAGAAGAAGGAACAGTAACTTTTAGATTTCTAAGAAAGCCAGGAGTTTCATCTTTAGCACACATCCTTTATTCTTTTAAACAACTTGGTCAGTCTGCCAGCTGTTTCGAAACAGTGAAACACCTTGTCTGCCAGGAGCTTGTTACTTATGATTCTGCCATTTGTAAGTAACAAGCCACTTTGTGCCACAGGTATGTGATGCAGTGGTTCCCCAATTGTCAAAAGTTAAACCATCAGCCTGCTACCATCTTCTGCTTTACACTGAACTGCAAAAACCTCAGTGGTCATCTTGACAAGCACTTAAGGTTTTTGGCCACAATCCCCATGGGAGGAGAGTGTTTGACAGAATGATCTTTAAAGGTCCCTTCCAATCCAAAGCATTCTACGATTCATAGGATCTTTCTTCCACTTGCACACCTTTGGGTATTTAATCCCAAAGTCCTTTTCAGACGGATACAATGCCAAAGTACTTACTAGTTAGGATTGTTTACATCCTGCGAAAATAGGACCAAGATTATTACCATAGCTTCTCACTAGAGGGCGTAAACTGCTTAAAAACACGTCCTGAGAAGATCCTTGGGGTCCAAAAGCCCGGAATCCCCATCATAGACGTATCATAAAGCCCCCAAATGTAGTCTGCTTCTTTCCCCCTCGCCAAGCCCTCCTTTTGTAAGGCCATACCAAAACCTACAAGATGTAACAGTTAGGGCAAACCCAAGTTTATTTAGGCACATTTCATCTTCAGCCAGTTTTCCTTAGGATTATTTAGATTCTTCTCCTTTGGTCATTACATTCTTTTTCTGAAATTGGAATGACAATCACCCACTTCACAGCGACTTGAATCTTCTGCCATTGTAGAGGCAACACGTCTCTACCTCCAATACAGTTTCAATTCACCTTTTTCAATATGGAAGATACAAATCGCATCCTGACTAAGGATGTTTGCAGTGACACCAGTACCGCTTTATCTCTATTTCTAACAACTCTTCTGATTCATCAGAATCATATTTGCCTTCTTCACAGCAAGCATACTGGCAGCTTGGTCATCCTATTATCAATGTCCTTCTACAACCAAGTCTTTCCAGCTAATTTGCAAAGGACCTCCCAGCTCAGACAAAAACACCCAGCATTCTGCTAAATGCAACAGAATACTGCTGCACAGTGCTCCTAACTCTGTCTGTGGTTTGCTCTTTTTAAAAATCGATAATGCTGAAAAAAATTCTATGAAATCAGAAAAGGCATAAACCAGATTCAGGTCCAGAAGTAGAAAGAATCAAACTAGCTCTAAGCTCATATTTTGACATGTGAGATTGAACCTTACAAGCAGTGGTTATTTAGACCATATAAACAATAGCTTTTGGGTTTGGTTTTTTTTAGGGGTTTGGTTTTTTGTTTTTTTAATGGAGTTTTGAGCATTTCTAAGCTATTTTGGATACATAACTAATGGTCTCTTACTGAGGAACAGCCCCTGCAAAACAGCTGCAGTGACATCATCCCTAGTGCACTATATTAAGATAAATTCATGGGCTGTACACCATGGCTAGTGCCCCCTGCCTTTACACTGACCAGCACAGGATACCTTCTGGGCTGAATTAACAATGCAGCTTAGGGCCATTCAGGTGGCCATTTGTTCCTCAGAAACACCATGGGCTATCATTCAATTCCTGGAATTCCTTGTACTCTACAAGCATCACCTGTTCCTAAAACAGAGGAATGAGAAGAAATGATGGGCTTAGATGAAAAGAAACAGAACTATTTCTTTCGTGGGAAAAAACTACTTTACAGTGTAGCTTCACCATTTAGAAAGGTACAATTGACAGCGTTCCACTGAAACCTTCCTTCAAAGATCACAGACTCAACAGCAAAGTGATGATGATAACAAATGTAGAAATAAAGTAAGACTAATAATAAAGTATCTCTGCAAAAATATTGCTCATCACACCATCAGCTTTTGAGCACTGATGTGCATCAGTCCATTATGACATCTTAATGCCTTAATTATTCCTATCACCACAAGCCATTTCACCTTTTGAACTACAATTAATACCTACTGAATTAATTGCCATTAATTTTCCCTTCAGAATTTATTGAGCTTCCATACATTTTCATGTTAATATTTTGTACGCTTGTCACAGAAACACCACTTAATCACGTATTTTTTTACTTCAAATTAAGCTCTGGAAAGGAATTCTCACCACTAATTGGCGTAAGTTAGGAGTAATAAGTATGGTACGACTACACATTTAGTGGCTGCAATAAGAAAATAATTCACGGAGAATTTCCTTAACTGTCACAATATATCTTGCTCAAGTCAACTCTGTTTAAGTGTACTGTAATTCTTAAAGGCCTTTTCCATTTCTACAAGGAATAAATGTATTTCCGCTTTCCTACTTCTGTCTTCAGTAAATTGTTCTTTTAGCTAGGAAAAGAAAAGATAGATACTTACCTGAAGATTCACTTGCAGAGGCTCTGGTTTTCTTTTTTGATTCTGGTAATGTCTGATACGGTCTCTGTCCCACTGGCTCATCTCCTTGTATAGTAGTCAAATCATGCATACTGAAACTTCTCAGTTTCTCAGTTATGGCACCTTGACTCTGAAATACAGCAACAATATATTTGAAAACAAAGCAGAGGTTTAACTTTGCTATCCAATTTGGGTTAAGATGTTTAAGCCCATGCTCCCTTTTGCACTACAAAATTTATTTAACATAAGCATGCATCAGATTTGCCTTTGCTTTACTGCTTTAACTCAGGCTTAACTGTATATTGCTCCTAGATGAAAAGGTTACAGAAACTAGCAGTTTCATTACAAATGTCTCATTTCACTCCTTTAATCTGAACAACTAAAGTTTTTGGTGAGGGAAAGAGTTTCAAGGGGGGGGGGGGGGGGGGGGGGGAACAAAAAAAAAAA
>NDXB01009377.1:82429-95704 GCA_002631895.1 Agapornis roseicollis
GGGGGGGAGGGGCCGGACACAGCAAACATCAAAAAACACTGGATTCACTTCAAACATGGCATTTCTCCAGCAATGCTAGGTACTGCGTCTGTATGTTTAACACTTCTGGTTTTAAAAGTGTGGTTAAAGATAAGGATATCCGCTATTTCATATTTTACACTCCACAAATCTGAATATGCATGTGTTAAAAATACACTCTGCAACATTAACTCAAGTAACTGAGAAACTGGCAGCACTACAACAGCTCTACTTGTCAGAAACCTGAAACCACAAACCAAAGAGGTCCTGCCTGGACTATTGGCCAGCAGGTCCTCATACTAAAGTAGCTATACTGGCATAATCCCAACCCAAAATCTAATGCTATAGGTAAGACCAGATGACCACATTTGGACATTAGTGTTGTATTCCTTCTCTGATTTGCTTTATTTACACCTTTTTTACCTGGGATATACAGAAAGTTCCTCTTTGGAAAGAATGGTCATGAAGCAGTTTTCATCTTATATCAGATAATGTTGTTACTAAAGCACTGAAGATTAGTTTATTGTGTAAGCAACTAAAAGTGCAAGCACATTACTCAATGTCATGTTAAAATAACACTTCATTCTTTCCTTTCTGGCATACAAGTAAAAAAAAAGGAACTGTTTCAGAAGAAGTTTAACATGCTTATGCATTAATTCTCCTTTGAGCAAGGGTTCAAGATTTCATTTCATTCTTACAAATGAAACAACATTCTTTCATTCTTACAACTGAAGCTTTTAAGTGAAAATCCTCATTTGAGAAGTATGTTAGCTGGCAGCAGCAGCAATCCACACACCTTTGTCTGCAACAATACAAGCATAAGGCAGTTCTTGCACCACTGGCCACAGCCATTTGCTCCCCCCCCCTCATGTCAATAACTTTTTGCACATGGTAGACCATCACGTTAAATTATTCCATATTAAAAATAGCTGTGCAAAGTGAAAAGACAGTACTGATACTCCTTAAGCTTACACAGCTACCAAAGGGGGGGCAGGGAGAGGAAAGGAACTTCATATTAATTTTCTAATGACTAGTAATTAATACAGCATGTAAAACTAAGTGTGCTACACAGGCCATAAGAAGTTTAATTCTTGCAAAACCATTCATACATTGCCACTAAGCAGTAACAAAAGAAGGCTTTTGTATGAGAGAAGTAGAAGCCTTTCCTTTTCTAGTTCTTCCTACATACATGTAGGATGACTGATGGGTCTCAAGAACATAACTACAGCTCACCTTCGAGTTGAAATGCACTACAGACAACAAACAGTCTGTGTGCAAACTATTATAGAAATTCTGAAGTTAAATTTATTCCCTAAAAGGGCTTATTTAGGGGCAGGTCTGCCCTGTCTTAAGCCAGGAATCCTGCCGTTCTACTAATCCCACCTCTTGCATTGAAAAGCATTTGCACAGTAAACCAAATCAGGAACTAGCTATGCTTGAGAACTTCTAGTCAGCTGCTAGCATACTATAGCAGAGAACTGGAGAGATAGGACTGCTTCTTTTGACAAGTAACAGCTTACAGTATCTGCTACAACACATAAGACAGTTGATCAGTCTATAGCCACTGTGTGAAGATAAACAACTGGACTCAAGTTTCCATCACTGAACACTTATGAAAGCATAAGATGGATTCAGTTGGTTCTCAGCAGAATCCATAGAAATAATGAGGCACAACCCCACTCATTAAGTGTGGACATAATCCTGGATTCTTCTAGAAGCAGAAATATAAAAAGACACACCTGCCTAAAAGTTGCAAAGTGAGTTCATTCATCATGTTACACTACAAAACGACATGTGGAAATTGTACCAGATAATGTAATTAAAACTATAATAACTAACACACTAAGAAGTCACATTACGAGCTTGTATTTCCTATTCCATTATAAATATAGTGGCTAGACCCAAGCTAGAAATATTCAGTCTTATTTTACAGTGCAGCTTTTGGATACAGGATTTTGGTCTCTGAAGAGGGGAAAAAAAAGTCAACTATGTGACATAAAATAACATTGTTTCCTTAACCACACTGCACTCTTTCTGAGGCTAGAGCTCCTGCAGTGCACTGCCTCATTCAGGGAGGACAAATGGATTCATACAATGGGCCCTTCATTCTAAAACTACTTACCAGGATGGGAGGTTTTACTCAAGTTACACAGAGCAAATGTTAAGAAGTTTGAAAGGATACATATACAAATAAAGAGATGCAGCACACACACACCCCCCAAAAGTCACAGTCAGAATGGGGACTGCATAACCACAGCTGTACTGCACAGTCATGGTCACATGTTATACTAATCCTATGCAAGTACTCCCTGCAGTCTCCCTCAGTCTTCTGCCTGAATTTGCAGCCTCCATCCCAACCCTACAAAGATCCAGTCTAGCCAAATCAAGATTGATTTCTACTTCACACCACTGCAGATCAGCTGGAGGCCACATTGAAGGTGTTTTGTGTGTTACACTTATGGGGGAAAAAAAAGAAAAAAAAAAAAAGCTATGCATAAAAAAAATCACTGTGCACTTAAGACTTACAAAGATTCTTCAATGTTCCATGCCCAGAAGCAGCAGATAATTGCTTTCTGCTGAAACAAAGCATTCCAGATATGGATTACCATCAGCTCAGAACAAATGGCTGAAAAACACTTAGTACCCTCTACTGCAGGAAATGTGAAAGTAACATTCACATTTAGAATATTAATGCATTAAGAAATTTGGTATCTTGTTTCAAAGCTGAGAGTTACTAGTCAGAGCTTGGAAGAAAGATGTTTGCCACAGAACAGAAAGTAGAGCAATCCAACTGCAGGTGGACATGAAAGGGGATCTCCCACATCCACACTCATGCCATGGGCATGACAGCATCACCTCTCCCCTGCCATACACAGAGCCCAGTATGCTGCTCAGGAAAAGATGACAGAGCAGCTGCCACACCTGCACTGGTGTCCCATTATTTCAACAGTTCCTACCAGTAAGGAAGGAACACAGCAGGCTGCATCCAGCCCAGAGGCTGCCAACTAAATTACACTACAAAAGATTGAGACACACACACTTACAACTACAATTCAGGCAAAAAAAGCACGGACCAATTTCAGTGCTCAAGTATCTATGTAAGTGAATGCTCAAGAGATGAACCACAAAATTTGTGTCATCTTAAACAAAAAGCAGGTCTTAAAGAATGAGTTTATTTATTCAAAAGTATTTCCTAAAACATACAAAACACTTTTGAGAGACCACATTCAATAGAAGTGACCAACCTGAAACACTAATTGAAGTTGTAAAAGGTTTCTAAATCCAGTTTTTTATAAATATAGCCTACTTAAGAGACTCCTTTTGAGACTACTCAGACTCTAGTAAGCTATTAGGAAGCAGTCTCATCCACTGACCCTCATATACGAAATGCCATTCTCTGTTTTGTTACTGAGCATGTATTTTTACAGTCTATATGCTTAACCTAGGGAAGTTGCTCTAAACAGACACCACACAGCCTCTGCTGCAGGGAGCCTTGTTGTTGCTTAAATTGGACTTGCACCCCCTCAGTGGTCAGGATCACTGAATAAAGCTGCTTGCCTTCATTAGACAAGTTCTCAATGGACTCTGCAACCACAGAAATGCTTGGAGCTTTGTGGCTACAGAGCTGCAGTGTGCAGCACCCACATTCCCAGCTGTTCTCTCCCTGATCCAATCAGAGTTGACAGGGAATGACTTCTGTTCCCTCTCAACCTGGAGAGGGACTGCTGTCCTGTGAATGACCTCTGCATCATGCCAGGCAGTCCCAGCAGGGAGGAGGGATGAAAGTAGTATTGCTAGTGAGCTGAGCTGCTCCTACTGACACTGCCTGTATTCCACAGCTGGCTGCATGATACCTCCTTCCTCTGCCATGCCCTGAGTGGGAAGAAGAGAGGAAATCTGTACAAGGCCTTTAGACTAATATTCAACCAGCAAAGAGGCAGCACATCCAGGATGACTCAAAGACATGCAGAAACACAGCCCTCAAAATATATTATCATCACCACCATCAAATACTACTTTACAAATGAACAATAATTGTGCGACCTCATTAAGAAGGACAGTGCATGTCACAGCTTAATCAGCAGCTGTTCCACATGTGGTGATACAGAAACCAGTTTTCACTAGTAACTTGAAAAGTCAGAATTTATGTGCTGGCAAAATTTGGAATGTACAGGTAACCAGGACCTCAGAAGATCTGGAAAGCAGATGAATCAAAATACATCAGTGGAACTTAGTGTTGTAGACACAATTTCCACATATACATATACTATTGAGCTGAAACTGCTCCTGTCATTAAAGGCATCTTGTTGTTATTTTATATCCCAAAGGAAATTTTTATTAATAAACAGGAAAAGTCAGCCCAGACCATACATCATCTCAAACTTCTGAAAGTAGGATTTTACAAAGATTTGTTTTCTGTCACAATAAATTAAGTAACACAATTTATTTTGTTAATGCGTGCTATTTAGCAGGTTTTGAAACACTAAGTTTTACGTGAACAGTGGCTAACTAGTGCCAGCTAAAAATATCAGTATAGGAATGTAAGTTATAAGCCATGACTCCTGCCAATTACATTTCAACTTAACTACAGTGGAGCAGGTTTAAACCTATGTCAAATTCCAGGAGACTGACCCGGCTGTCTGCTCCAGCCTCCCCTACAGAGCCAACCAGCCTTTTAATTCCTCTGACAGCCCCTGGAGTAAAACACTCTTTCCCACACTTGATCTTGAAAATACTCCAGAGACTTTAAAGCAATTTTATCACCCTCCAAGTCAGCATAAGCAGACATTGTAGTGTCTTTTGCTTGGACACTTTAGTGAACAGAAGCTTTCTTTGGAGCTCTTGTGTTTAGCCTCTCACATTCTCTACTCCTAATTTAAGATCTGTCAGAATAAGCATGCCTGCTCCTGAAAAGTGATGAAAGTGTGTCTCCTTCCCATCAAAACTGATCCCACTAGTAGGATTCCATTCCTGAAATCCTATAGCATGCTCCACCAGCTCATGCTGAAGGAATAATCTTTTCACCTGCTGGAGGCAGCAGTCAACCCTTCAAAAAAAAGGAACAAAATCAGGAACACATGTATTGTCTCCATTTGCTTGCATGGAGCAGTCACGCTCAGATTTTTGGAATGACAAGCTAAAGAGAAGTTTAACATGCCAAAATACAGATTTTGAGAGAGTCTCCTCTTTCATACTGTTTAAATATCACATCTATTTTAGATCTTCGGTACTGTGGTGGTCGTTTTGCCCAAGCATCTCATCGGCACTGAACTAATTTTGTACAAATATTCATGAGCATATTTAACAAGTTTTAACAAATAGAGCAGGCACCCTGCCAGCCACAGCTGAATGGCAATGAAATCTAAACACACACAGTTAGGAGAAAGTTACTCATTATTTCAGTAGAAAGTGGGAGGAGATATTTATGCTATTTGTTTAACAATATTTCTGTAGCACCATAAAGATTAACAAGAAATAGAAAAAATTTTAGCCAGACACAAGGAAAACATAAGTATAATTACAGGTGCACACTGTAATAAATTATAATTTGCTGACTGGCAAAGAATTTGCATTTCAGCATTTAGCCTAGTTCTTAAATATTTTCCCCAGTAGAGTACTTTACGATTTTGTTTGTTAGGCTTGCTTGGGCTGGGGGGGAGGGGTGTCCTTTTGGGGTTTTTTTAATAGCCTTTTTCCACTATTAATACTTTCACTCCTTTAGAGGTGTACTCCATTTCATTCTAAATTACTTCATGCCTCAAGGCAATACTGAGAGTTCAAATAACAAAAAAGAACCAGTGATCAAATTGAATCATATTCTTAGTATTTTAGGCTCATTATGTCCATGTTTTAAACTGCCAAAAAGTGCCGTTTTATGTTGCCAGCCACATATATTTTTAAAAAGAGAATGGACAAACAAGAAAGGCATGACTTTTTCCAAACATTTTTGAGACAGCATTTGAAAATGTAGGTGTTTAGAGATGCCTTCGATTCGTAAAGTAAGAAGTTCACATACAAGCACAGAAATACAAGTTAAATGCTAGCTGTACCTACTTTGACATTCAGGGACCCCTACACAGACCAGCTTTCTGTCATCTCCTAACAGTGTTCACGCTTCCAGCTCTATTACTATGAACACAGCCGTTTCATTAATTCCCAGGAAGAAATTTATCCTGATCACCTTAAAACTATCATTTAACTAATTACACTAATCTTTCTTTCCATACTTATTTATTGTGTTTCGGTTTAAATGAATATTAGGTAGGATACACATTGCTTGAAGTTATACCCCTTTCGTGGGCCACAAGGTGCTTACAATCTTACTTGTAAGCTTGTATTTTGTTTTTCTCTGAGATTCAACTAAGGCCATGAGTTTTGTAGGAACAATGACAGGTTACTTCATGATTTCATGGAAATTGGACAAAGCAAGAGTATGCTAAAGAGCAATACGCAAGCTTATGCTTAGTGTATTAATTTAATAATTCAGCCAACAACTTGCAAACAAGTTAATTGTGTCAAGATAACTTTTATCTTTGCTAGCAATCTTTCACGCCTTACTTCATATGTGGAGTTACCTCAAGTTGATTGGAGAAAAACAGCAGAAAAGCCAGAAATCCTTTAAATAGTTTGTTTACAAACAAGAAAGCAGAACAAGAGACAGAAAAGAAACAAGTCATCTTTACAAAAAGCCTGCATAGAAATCTCCAAGGTATCTTTTGAATTACAGTAAACTGATCCTCATTATCGAAGAACAAACTACAAGCTATCTTAAAAAACAAATATAGGATAAGAAGTAGAGGACTGGAACCCTTAAGTTGTGTTCCAGGTTTTCAATACATTTGCAGAATTAAGATTTTTGTTAAGGAATGGCAAATCCTCAGTATAATTACACTGGTTTAGATCAAGGAGCAAAGCAATTAAAGCAAGCAGAAAGTTACCTTTACAGCTGCTGTCACTGCAGCAGTTGCTGCCAAATTCAACCCTTGCCTTCCAAAATTCACCATGGTCTCATAGCCTCTTTCTTTGGCTTGTACAATGTACTCGTCAATCTCCTAAAAGCAAAACATACTTAAATTTTAGAGGCCTATGCATAAGAGAGTCACATTACCCCACAGTATTACTTTTCCATCAACAAAGAACAGAAGGTATCTTTAAGGAAATATTTAATAGGACAATTACTCTTGCCTTTGTATACTGATGTTTCATTCAATTACACTCATTTAAAAGAGGATGTGTGCTCAAAGAAGAAGATAAAACGGATCGCTTTTGCCCAGTACAGAAACTTGGCAGTTACATAGCAACTTCCTTACAGAGAGTAAGCTTAACTTCTAAGGCAAAAGGTCTTCAAGAAATGCTTCAGATGAAACCAGAGAGCTCCTTAGAAAGCAGAGTTGGCACACAGAGAACTTCTGAAGTTCCAACATAGTTAAGTACCAAGTGGTCACAACATTTATCCCCAGCTGTGGTAAATGCCTAGAGCTGGAGATAAAGGCTGCAAGGTAGTTCACAACAGCTAGAAGACTACAGGGAATCCCTTTATTTTATGAAGTTGCAAATGGTTTACAGTTCAACCTTCAGAAGGTCAAGATGACCTTACTGTTCATATCAGTGGCAATCATGTAACTACCAATTTTGCCTAATAAAGGCCAAGCCCAGCACCAACGTTTATGAATGCTATTTTTGTCCTGTGAGGTTTTCCAGTGGTAGTCTTACCACCTTTGCTAATCACTCTTTCCACACATCCAAACATGATACAGAAAAAGAGCTAAGCAGATCTGTGGCCCTGTAATACTTTGGCTAAAGCTAAATATCCTTTAGTTATTTTCTGTTCCTGAATGGTCTTCCCTTAAACCTCAGTAGAAAGTCTCTTCTACTATCCTGTCAGTTCACACACCAGAGAAGTCAATGTCATTTGTCCTGAGAAATTTTATTACTAGGTTGCGCTAGGAAAAGTGGTAACATGAATAGTTGTTAAAACTGCATTCATGCTTTTGTACAAAGTACTGCACATGTTATTCCAGGAGAAAGTCAAACTGAATCACTTCTACTCAACTGGGCTTCCCAAACTGTACTAGGTAGACCAGAGAACACAAAGCTATGTCAATAGAAAGTAGTACATTGCCTGCTCATGCAAGTCAAACTGAAGCATGTATATGGACAGACATACGCAGTTGTCTCTGCTAGCCCAAGTTTATGCTGCCTGGCAAACCAGTAACATCCTGATCTGCTTTTATCATGTATCTAGCAATAGTTAGTATTTCAGCATATGGTATTTCCGTATTAGGCATTAAAATGTGACAAGTTATTTCTTACCCTTTCTTTAGAAGAAAGAAGTGGGTGGAGAAATTTTCTGTAGATTAAACTTGCCCCTCTAGTATATGGGGAAAGAAGCCAGATAACAAAAGCTATCTTCAGCTCATAGTACAGTGGAAACCTACAGACAAGATAAAGGTTGCACAAAATCAACAACTGCATTAAGAAAACGTATGATAATTAATCACCTTTAAGAGATTTCTTCAAAAAATACAATTACATATCAGCATATAGGATTCTTCACATACAAGAAGTTATATTAGACAAAAATTAAATATGCATTTAATTGTTTTAATTGACTGCAATGTCATTTAATAAATGGGAACAGTTAATATACTTGCTTCGTATTATACATTCCTGCATAGAGAGATTACAATCCATCCTTATAAGAGTTTCATTCTCCTATTCAGTTTCTACAGCAAAGGTGGAAGCTTTATAGTCCCTACTTCCAGTGACACTGTACAGCAAGCTTGGAAACAGATGTTACTCTTCACAAAAACCAAGGTCTTTTCCTAGGAATAAAAAAAAGGACTACCAACAAGCACAACTTCTTTATAAAAATTAAGTCACTGCAAATTAAAAACATGAGAAACAGGTATGGTTTCATAGAGAGTTCATAAAAAGCAGGCTCTTACCAAGAGACGGTTAGGTCAGTTATTGTTTCAGTAACTGTATAAAGAGCAAACACAATCCAATACATCATCCAGCGGACCTGAAAATCAAAACACCATCTTCAGTAAGAGTTCTGATTTCGCCTTTATACAGAACACACTACAGACTGTACAGTCAGTTCAGAGCTGTCAGAGCAAGACTTTCAAAAGTATCTCAGCCTGCATCAACTGGGTTTGAAGTGAAATCTTCTGAAGGTCCTAAGGGTTTTCTGGTCTTAAGTAGAACTGGCAGCAACTACAACAAACAAAGTGAAATGGCTGGGTCACAGTCTCACGTAAGCTGGCTTCACATATTTTATTCTGTTGTTATAAAATTTCAGTGATAAGAAAAGAAAAAACATGCAGAGACCACTATATTATCACAAGTATGCAGTGCAATTCCCACTATAGCACTAAAGGATATTTCACTCTCTTCCACACTCATCCATGTTCATACTACACACACACAAGTTAGCATTAGTACGTCAGGTAGGCTTGCTTTCATTTCACAATATAGATTATTCAGCTACACTCTGCAGTTGAGTTCTACATGTGTGCTTAGCATTATGGTATTAACATGGGGCAAGGTAGGAAAAAAGCATTTTCATGGTGATTTAATTCTATGCATATGCCAAGAACCACAAAATTATTGTTAGTAGGAGAGCTCACATCTTAATGCTTCAGGGGGTTACATTTGTATGCTTTTTGGTTTGAAGATTTACTCTATACATCATTGTTTTGAGATCAGACAATGCTCTTAAAATACAGGTTCTAGTTTTGTTTTCTACCAGTTAACTGAATCATTCATTTTCCTTGAACATTTGTTTAAACCTGGTTGTCTAAACTGATTACATCTTCAAGAATAAATATTATAGTAGTAGTTCCATGCATTTGTCTTCTGTACAACATCAGCAGCCAAGTGCAATGTATTTCCAAAACAGGTCAGTGCAAACACCACTAATTATTCATACTAACTGAACGCCCGCATGTTCTTTAAATTCCAACACTACCTATGCTAGAATAAAACCAAAATAGATAAAAAAAAACTAAAAAAAAAAAAAAAAAACCCAACAAAAAAAAAACCCACCATCCAAAAAAACATCATTTTTATTATACAGACTACTAACTCTTTGGTATACCCACAAAGCATTAAATTCCGTATCTGTTGAATTCATGATACCCTCTTTTAAAAGAGGAAACATACATACTTTCCTACAGAGGATGCNAAGAAACCCAACAAAAAAACAACCCACCATCCAAAAAAACATCATTTGTAATATACAGACTACTAACTCTTTGGTATACCCACAAAGCATTAAATTCCGTATCTGTTGAATTCATGATACCCTCTTTTAAAAGAGGAAACATACATACTTTCCTACAGAGGATGCTGTTTAGACAATCTTCACTTTTAAAGCAATCTTTCTTTGAAGTGGACTTAAGTACTCAAAATCTAATGCTACACTGCTGCCTGTTTCATAGCGTACATTATGCTTTAAAAATCACTTCCTTTGTCACAACTTGAGACCCATTTATCTTAAATGCTTTTCTGCATTTCAATTTGAAAAGAACCTCAGTCATGTGATGACATTCTTCACTTCAGTCTCTCAAAGGATTTAGATATTTCAGGCTTGAATAAACTAAGACAAGGGTACACAACAGCTGAAGTCATCTCTGACAGGACATGTGACAATTAGACTGGTGACCTTTCCATGAACCAGAGTCAACACCTGAACAAAGATAAAATTAACATCCACCCTTGCTCCATCAACCTAACCACGATGCAATGCAATTTTTAGGATGCCATGCAAGACTGATTTCTTCCCCTCCCCCAATATATTTTATCCAGGCTATTAATTCTTGAATCAACACCTATTTATCCAATTTGGAACACTAGAAGTGAAGTTTCTCTTGGGCTGCTAGGAGCAGTAAGAAATGCTTTGCAGAAGTGCACATGAGATACCATGAGTCCTGTTGAGGTCTGGGCAAAGATTATCAAAAATACAAGCCGGATCATACTCTAGTATAACTAAAGCATTAGGTATCAAAGTATCCTTGACAACAATCCGAGTGACTTACAGGATTTTCATACAGAGTGGTAAAAACAAGAAAAAAAAAAAAGAAGGTTCTATTTGAGACTGCCCAGAATATCATCTATTCTTAAAGAAGTTACAAAAGCTTTGATGGAGTTCTGCTTTTTATGCCAAAAGGGAGCTTATAATTTGGTTTGTCAAGCTCTTTTTTCTACCATCCAACTGTTAAACTCATCTTTGGTGGCTCTGGCTGAAGCACATCTTTCCAAGCCAGGATTTTGAAGACTGGTGGTTCAGACTTCAAAACTACATTTCAGAGGCTTATTACAAGCACTTTGGTGTAACACAGTGAAAAAAGTCGTCAAAAGATATTAGTCGACACCATCAAACCAGGGCAATTACAAGAACAAATACAGCTTTTAAAAGGCACAGATTCTAATTTCTAGAACTGAAGTCTGTAAATCTTTTAGATTACCAAAACCAGAAGTAACTCTTCTCACCCCTGAAATAATCTTTAAACAATGTGCAGCATCATGATCTACACAGCAAGTGAAGATATCTGCACTTCATGTTCGTTTTTCACTGGTGGAAGCAGTGAGTAAGTAAATAATTTCACTGTTACAAAGCTTTTGCAATCCAGCAAACAAAAACAAGTGGCTCCTGAGCCACATACAACCCTGGAAAGGAGGATGTGCTTGGCTTATTACACGGCTGGCAGCAGAGGTGTGCCATTTGGAAGGCTGCAGTTAAAACTCCCTGAAAGAAAATTGACTCAGATGGGGAGATTAAAGCCAAGGATTGTCTTCAAGATCTATTTGGACATTCAACCCAACCAGCAATAGAGTGGCAATTCACTGATGAAGCAGTGCCATTCCCTGCCTGTGGAAAAGTCACTGTGATGGGTGTCATTCATCTCAGCTCCATGAACATTTTGATGCAACTGCAAGTTCAGGGACTGCTCAAAGACCACATATGACTGACTGAAAAGCAGTGTTTCACACTGTGAAAATACACAGGTGGAAAAACACGTTTCCAGGCCCCCCTTCTGCAAATGACAGGCATACCTAAAAAAGAATGCCCAAGAAAGACAGCTAAGTCATAGCTAACTGGACAAGAGTTAAGATTCTACAAACTTTTTTTTTTTTCCTAGGAAACACATTCCAAGAGGTAATGGTAACCTCTTGAAGTGATTTCTTCCATTAAGAGTTTGAAACTGCTATCCTCTACTTGGCCTGTGGATCCCTTCTGAGGGAGTGGGGAGGAAAAGTAGATTATAAATTCTTTGCATTATGTACCTTCCTGACTGAGTAAAGTAAGCTTAAGACAGAAAAGTCTTTTTTTTCAGTCTCCCAAAAGCTTTGGTCTGGCACACACTAGCTCTATGTGCACAAGTAAGCTCTAATCAGCTTGTATCCAGAAACCAGAAGTATAAATACAATGTACACTTTGGAGCCCTGATGGAGCAATCAGACTACATGCAAGACATACAAGGGGAACAACAGCAGCTACTGCATTCTATTACTGCAACCACGTACAAAGCAGAGACATCATACATCCAGACAGCAGTATTAGGTCACAGCTACAGCTGCCAAGTTAAAGCGATGGCACTGACTCCATCCTGAGTCAGGCAGCCAAGTTAAGAACAAGGTTGAGAAGAGAACATAGGTTAGTTACCAAAAGGCTGCCTCTTAAAACAGGGAAGTAACTCAATGACCAAAAGCTCCTTGTGACTGCAACTGGGTAACATTCTTGTGGTAATCATCATTGCTTACACTGAAAAGTAAATAATTTGACAGATTAATTCTAAACTGCAGTAACTACAGTAATTGTGTTTTCCTCCACCTTATTTTTCTGCTTGTTCTTCTTTCTTCCACATCACCTTAAAAATCCTCCTAAGAATATTCATACACAGCATAATGTGTTGGACACATTTCAGCAAACTCTTGTGAGAAAAAGTCTGAGAAACCTTACCTTAAATTTAGCCCTCCACACAAAATCCCAGGATTAACACTAGACTCACACGAGTGTTGTGTCTTATAATACTAAGTTAGCCGAATAAAGATTTCATGTGATTTATTGCATTGTGTAATGAAAATTTCACAGTTGTACATCAGCAGAGGCGTGTAATTAAGCAATTAAAAGGAGTGTGACTTACATATTCCTTCACGTTTTTTGTCTTCACAGCTTTGTATGAGTAATATGCAGGATACAGCATCCCAAACACCAGCCTATTGGAAAAAAAAAAAAAAAAAAAAAAATTT
>NDXB01009378.1:0-18251 GCA_002631895.1 Agapornis roseicollis
GAAAATGGGGGTTATATTTCCCCTTTTCCAGTCTTTGGGAACTTCACCTGATTGCCATGATATCTCAAATATGATGGACAGTGGCTTAGCAACTTCATTTGTGAGCTCTTCAGGACCCACGGATGGATTTCATCAGGTCCCATGGACTTGTGCACNTGCCATGATATCTCAAATATGATGGACAGTGGCTTAGCAACTTCATTTGTGAGCTCTTCAGGACCCACGGATGGATTTCATCAGGTCCCATGGACTTGTGCACATTCAGGTTCTTAAGATGGTCTTGAACCAGATCCTCTTCTACAGTGGGCCCAAGGTCTTCATTCTCACAGTCCCTGTGTCTAACTTCCAAGACTCAGGAGGTGTGGTCAGAGCCTTTGCCAGTGAAGACCAAGGCAAAGAACTCATTCAGAACCTCAGCCTTCTCCAAATCCTGCATAGCCAGTTCTCCCAATAATTTCCAGAGTGGGCCTACGTTGTCCCTAGTCTGTCTTTTATTTGTTACATACCTATAGAATTCCTTCCTGTTATTTTTAACATCCCCAGCCAAGTTTAATTCTAACTGGGCCTTAGCTTTCCTCACCTGGTCCCTAGCTTTCCGGACAACATCCCTGTATTTATCCCAGAGAGCCTGTCCTTGCTTCCACCCTTTAGAAGCTTCTTTTTTCCTTCGAATTTTCCTCAGCAGCTCCTTATCCATCCCAGGAGGTCTCCTGGCCCTCCTGCTGCACTTCCTTCTCGTTGGGATGCAACACTCTTGAGCTTGTAGCAGGTGATCCTTGAATATCATCCAGCAGCCTTGGGCCCCCCTGCCCTCTAGGTCTATATCCCATGGAACCTTACTAAGCAGGTTCCTGAAGAGGCCAAAGTCTGCTCTGTTAAAGTCCAGGGCAGTGAGTTTGCTGCACGCTCTTCTCATGGTCCTGAGGATCTCGAATTCTACCATCTCATGATCACTGCATCCAAGGCTGCCCTGGAGCATCACATTTCCAACCAGCCCTTCTCTGTTGGTGAGCACGAGGTCAAGCAGGGCACCTCTCCTTGTCGGCTCCTCTATTACTTGCAGAAGGAAGTTGTCTTCCACGCAATCGAGGAACCTCCTGGATGGCTTGTGCCAGGCCGTACCGTCACTCCAACAGATGTCGGGGTGGTTGAAGTCCCCCATGAGAACAAGGGCCTGTGAGCTGTTCCTATCTGTCTATAGAGTGCTTCATCCACAGATTCCTCTTGATCAGGCAGTCTGTAACAGATCCCCACAATAATGTCTCCCATTGCTGTTCTCCCTTTATCCTTTACCCACAAACTCTTTGTTGACTGCTCACCCCTTCCCAGAGAGTTCCATACTTTTCAGCCTATCCCTAACATAAATAGCAACTCCATATGAAATACTGACTGTGGCTTTTTAATACCCGTGTGGTGACTTTCCATCATATCCAAATGTGCTGCAAATAATGTGAAATTCAGCATTTCTTCCCTACAAACAAATCTTGCTTATGTAAATCCTAAGTGATGAGTGTGATAGCTTGACAAGATAAAATGACAAAAGTGAGGGCACAAACCAAAGGGAGAAACATTCCATATTTTGCAAAGAATATACGGACTTTCTGTTTGGTTGGGGGTTTTCTCTTTTCTTTTTTTTTTTGAATCACAAAAAGCAGAAATTGGGTTGTGACACAGGGAGGAGAAAACAAGTGTTCACAACATGCTTTGTAGTTTTATGCATCAAAACTAACTGCCACTTACCTGTTTTCAAGCAGAATCGTGCTCTGCTGCCTGGGTAACCAGAACACTTGCACACTGCTGATGACAGGGGCCCCAGGTATTTGATACCCTTAATGTCTTTACCTTTCCCTACTAAACATGAAACAAGACAGAGAACTGCATGTGTTCAGCCCATGCTGTGTTTATACAAAGCTTTGAATACATTTTTTTTCAGTGTCGAGGTTTTCTGTAAATCCTGACACTATATGTCAGGTACATCACTCAGCAATGAAGGGATCAGATGCTGACTTCCCTTTGGAAACACAGAAGCTTTATTTTCAGACAATGCAGATGGAATGAAAATATTGCTAAAAGGTGGAATACCATTATGTGTGCATGGTGAGATGATGGAAAATTAGAGTAACCTGCAGTTATCTGCATCAAGAAGTCGATATGAACTGCTAGCTCTTGGGCCAGAGCTGTCTTTACTGTGCTCCTCCATACCAACAGGATTTACGGTGTGATTAATTTGGTCTCTGGTTTCCATCACAGGTTGGATGCTATATGGCTCATCTTACACAAGCAGAAAAAACTAGATCAAATCATGCTCAACGTTTTACCAACATGTATCATGAGAGCACAAACATCCAGAACAATTGCATACCACTGTATGAAGGACCTAGGGTTCAAAAGGGGAACGGAGTAATGCTGTTTTAAGGAGGGGGACACAAATGCTTGGTATGCAGGTAAAAAAAACCACAAGAGTGTCTCCTTCCTTTAGAAATCTGGAGAGGAGTCTGGAATGGAGAGGTCAAAGGAGTTTCAAATGGGGTAACTCATGGGACTCCCATACAGTCATAAAGAAGCAGCAAGAAAACATAATTATAACCTGTTTGTTGACCTACCAGTATATAAGAACAGGCAATACTTGGTCTGTAAACATTAAAATAAGACTACTGAAAAAAAAAACCAAACCAACCCCCAATAAATCTTTCTGCCATTACAGAAAAACCACCACAATGCTACTAGACAACAAAAGTTCAAAAGAGAGTATGTCAAATACATCATTTAACTTAGACCCCACATGCAGGTAGTATTTAAAGGAATCTAGGTGAAACAGGAAACACTGAATAATATACAGACTTAACAGTCTATTAGGCTCACCTTCCCATCATAGCGCTTCACTATAAACTGATCCAGGCCCAGGTCTGAAAGACAAAAAGAAAAACCAAATATGCTCTTAGAGTGTAGAAGTGAGCATTTCTTGGGTTTTCTCTTTGAGTGAGGATTAGAAAGCAAAATGCATTTTCTGAATAACATCAGTAGAAAGTATAAAGACAGAAGGAAATATTTTTGGCTTTATGCATTTTTTACCTTGTATTTTGATAATGAAAAGTCAACAAACTCATGCCATCAGAGAAGAAAGCCTTCTTCTGTCAGGGACAGTAAGAGCACAGCTCCTAGCACCTCTTAAGAGCCCAAAATCCCCATCCCAAAGTAAAAATTTTCTGCACTATATCCAGGGAAACATTTTGCCTGTGATGCCCCATGTAAACTCTTATTGTTTTTAATAACACCTTTTGAATTGCTCACAAATGGGAAAACAAAGAATTATTTCCATAAGTAATTAGGATACTCCCAAATAAATCCAAAACTTACTCACATTTTAGTATAAAATTGCTAATAGATTTTGAAGGAGATAAGTTGTATCTACATTTGTAAGAAGGTGAAAGCTTTAGCTAGAAGGGCGTTTTGAAGAAAAGCAGGAAAAGTGGTTATTTATACTAGTAAATTCAATCTTTCATACCATTACAAAATGGTTTTCTCTATCTTGAAGAGGAAAAAAAAAAAAAGCCCAGCATTTGCAGAGTTTAGACAGAGAGCTCTCAATCTAATCCACAGAGCCTGGCAGGCTTTATGTACACTCATGAATGCACATACAAGCAAGATGACAAAAATATTCAGGAAGATTAATTATCTGAGCTTTGCAACCCAAAATCGGGAAGATGCAGCCTGAGAGGAGATTAAGCAGAACCCAAACTGAGAACTTCCAGGCCTCTGGGAGAGCACGGGCCGATTTTTGGTTCTCTGAAGAATAAAACTGCTCATCAGAGCTACGTCCCATGCATTTTCTGCCACTGTTTATGATAATTATCACATCCTCATTTCAATTTAAATTAGAGAAAAAAAAAGATGGAAATAACCCAATAAAACCTTTCCCATGCCTGCTGCATCTCCAGCTCATGAAAGAAGATAATAAACCCTGTCTATTGGAAAGGTTCATAATGGTTATGGTATTGAAAGTTTAGTTATTAATCTCCCCAGGGTGACCTCCTCAACCTTTCTGAATCAAAGCAGCTAATATTCCTCCATCATCAATTCAAAGGTCAAGCCAATTGTCAAAGGGCTCTGTGGATTTGTGAATATTCAATCCAGAAAGCATCTTCTCAATATTTTGTGTGCCCAACAGAGTGAAAATTGTATATTCATAATTTTCAGATTTTAATCATCATCTTCTGAATTCTGTCCTCCACAAAGTTGTAGGTATAAATGCAGTACAGTGAGTATCATCACATTTAGACGCAAGACTCATTTGATAAATGCGCTGATTTTACTAGAGACATGTTATCTGGCCAGAGCTCATCCCTGAACCATCCATTTGGATGCCGACTGCTAAACTGAGCTTAGTTTATACCCATGTATCATAATGAAGTCATTTCTCAAGAACACCTCCTGTTCCAATGCCAGGAAATAGTGCTGTAAGACATATCCTGACTCTATACATGTACTCATGTAAAGCTAAGAAAGAACATGGGCTAAAAATAGCAAGTGAAAGCATGCCTCAATGGCACCCTCTCCCCTCCCAGCTGGACACTACTATTGGGAAAGCAAACAGGTTTTACAGGAGACTCAAAATGAATAGATGCTCATGTAGATAAACAGCAAGAAAACATGAAATAAAACTGTTTTCTTGCATATACATATAAATTAGATAGCATACATATTTCTAATATAGATTAGTTATATAACAAAATAAATAATATATATACAACTCTGTATGTATGTATAGAATAGTTACTAAAACCAGCCAAGCGACACCTAAAAAAGGCAGAATATCAGTACCTGTACTAAATAAAGAGGCTAACATTATAAACTTTGTGTTCTCCACAGATGTAACATGAGATGGGCAAAAGGGGAGGTGATGGGGGGCCTAATTGGAAGGGACTAAAAAGCACCACAATAGTTAACAACAATAACTTACAATAATGATGGAATCAGCAAAAGAACACACTGATGACATCAGGAGTTTTGAATACAGGATAGCTTGCTTCCAGACTGGGGTCTGGTCCAGCTTCATTCACCTAAGCACAGAGATGTTGTTTTCCATGTATTTCCTTCATTGCTATGGCATGTAACAAAAAGACATGGAAAAACAAAGTATCTGGGGAACCTGAGACTATTCCTGGCAGGAACGGAGTGATGGACCTTTACTTATGCACAGCTTTTCTGTAACTGCATCCAAAGAGAAACTACCAGATCTGTCCTCAAGCTTAAGAGCTCCAAGCGTTTCATTGTTTGCTGAAGAAACTGCTTAAAACACCACAGCTGTTACAGAAATATAGTAATCATTACCTATATCATGTCAACCTCACTTGATACAATCACATCTGATGAGAAACAAATATATAACCTTGGTTTATGCATGCCTCTGAGATCAGGGAGAGACATTTATATGAAAATACAGCACTAAATTTTGTCACTTATGCTGCTGCAGTTTTTCATTTTACAGTATCAGTATGCCCTAGAAGACAGCCCTGGTGAATGGTGTTAAACCCAGCTGACAGTCAAAAGCAGTTCTTCCCAGGGCTCAGTACTGGGGACAGTGTTGTTTAATATCTTTACTGATGACCTGGATGAGGGGATCAAGTCCACCCTCAGCAAATTTACAAATGACACGTAGCTTGGCAGGAACATTGATCTGTTGGAGGACAAGAAAGCTCTACACAAGGATCTGAACAGGCTGGATCAATGGGCCAAGGACAACTGTGTGAGCTTTAACAAAGCTCAATGCCAGGTCCTGCACTTGGACCACAAGAATACCATGGAACACTACAGCCTTGGGAGGAGTGTCTGGAAAGCTGCTCGGCAGAAAGGGACCTGGGGATGCTGACTGACAGCTGCTGAACATGCGCCAGCTTGTGGCCAGGCAGCCAAGAAGGTCAATAGCATTCTGGCCTGTATCAGAAATAGCGTGGCCAGGGCAGTGATCATCCCCCCTGGGCTCAGCACTGGTGAGGCTGCACCTCCAATACCTCAGTTCTGGGCCCATCACTACAAGACAGACATTGAAGTGCTGGAGCAGGGCCAGAGAAGAAGAACAACAAAACTGGTGAAGGATCTGGAGCTCAAGTCCTGTGAGAAGCAGCTGAGGGCACTGGGGTGGTTCAGTCTGGAGGGACTTACCACTGTCTAAAACTACCTCAAAAGAGGATGGAGCCAGGTGGGTGGTGGTGTCTTCTCCCAAGTAAGAAGTGACAGGGCAGAAAGAAACAGCCTCAAATTGTGCTAGGAACTGTATATTAGGTAAAATTTCTTCACTGCAGGGGTTATCAAACATCGGAACAGGAGTCACCATCCCTGAAGGCATTTAAAAGACGTGTAGATGTGGTGCTTAATAGACATGGGGTTTAGTGGTAGACTTTGCAATGCTAGGTTAAAATTGTCTTTTCCAGCATAAAGATTATTTTCTATTGCAAGCACAAGAATATTGGTTCACATCAGTGTTTTACATTCACCCTTTCTCCCAGCCATGCACAACAATATCCCCTTTGCTCTGCTGCATTAACTAAGCTGCATGCTTAAGCTCCTCTATAAAATCCACCTTGCCATAGATCCTAACAGGTGCTATTCAAAAGGTGATTTACAGCATTTATGAGTTCAAGGCATACAGTTTTACTCAATACATCTTCCTTTTTTGAATACAGTTTATGTTCTTTTTATGGATTTAGCTATGTTTTTCTATGAGTCTTCAATCTTAAAAGTTGACAAAAGGAAAGCAAGAAAAAAGAGGTCCTGTTGCTTGATACCTGTGGTGTAGTTCTCTGTTACATAAAAACCCAAAAGACTTTTCCTCTGAAACATTACAATAGGAATTCAGGCTGGAAAACTAATGGAAACACTGCAGGAAATAGGACAATCACATCTGAACAAGGAAAGGAAAGAATGTTAGTTATTACTTACTTACCCGTTTGTGAAAAGACAGTGTGCTAAATTAAAGCTACTGCAGGATTGTCTGTGATACACTCGTAAAGCAAAGAGATCCTGTCTGGCCTATTGCTAACAAGCTGCAGGAACATAAGCTAATAGGCATGTTTAACAGTGAAAAAGCTTTTCCACCTTTCACTGAAAAGCAGGAGATGAAATACTATTCTCCCAGGAATGGATTAAAAGATCTCCTTCAAAGGAGATGGCAGTGAAAACCAGAAGTCTTTCCAGGAGGACAGCTGGCTGCTTCACAAAGCTTTCCTGGGATGGAAGGCAGCCCAATGCAGCCCATGGCTACTCCAGATTGCACAGTGACCACTCAGATCAGCTGCATTTTGGTGCTCATTTCTGCTTGAACAAACTCAGAACTTTCACTATGACCTGCCCAGAATATGCCTTTTATTTACATCAACCACTGCACAATGCCTCACCTTTCACTACACATCTGGATTACTGAAGCCCCTTTTGCTCCCCCAGCCAAGGGTTCTGCACCAGCCAGTTACTTTCAGTAGTGCCTATAGTGACCTGCAATGATTTCCTACTTGCTCACCATAGCCAGCTTGCTTGTAATTTTTAAGTACCACTGTGCATTTCTCCTACAAATTCTGATACCACCTAGGGTGGTATCAGGGGACCAAAAGACATAGCAGCACTGCAGCATCACTAGAACTCTTATTTCAGATTAGACTGACACCATTTACACACCAATACTAAAAATATAGGCCTCCACTCTTATTCATTTGATGGTACTTTCACAGCACTAAAATCAAAACTGTTTCAAAATAATCCAAAATGACTTGCACTCACTACCTGCCACAATGGGGAAAAGAGGGTGTTCAACAGGAGAACCATATTCTCTGCATTTACTTACTTTTCCTAGGCTAGGAAGGACATTTTAATGGAGAAGGAATTATTTATGTAAAGGAAAAAACACAGAATAACCTGCTGTTCCTCTTCTTCAGCTCTAATAAAGTCTGAAGTCAAATGCTTATTGTATTTCTGCTCATTAATGAAAACATACATTCCACAGACTCACTCAAAACTACCTAATTACCACACTTGATAAGTAGCTAAACAATTACTAAGCTAACGTCATCCTGTTAAAAAAAGAAAAACTGGCAGCCATGAGCAGCAGGTTATAGATTGCAGTTTAAAAAATGTTTTAACAAACAGGTCTCCAGAAAAAACGATTCTATTATGCCAAGAACACAGTTGAGATCAATTAGAAACCATCATGATTTCCTCTGGGATGCCAGCAGTTTTCCACTGACAGAAAAGCCTTTTCAGCTCCTTCCAGTCTTGATATCCTTGTCAGATTTTTCACATTATTTGGGTAACATTTACTCACCATCTGCTTTTCTTTTCCAGTTGCTCAATACATAACATGGACTCTTGTGAGTAGATGAGTAAAAGGGCTAATGACCAAGACTGAAGAACAGCCTGATAACCATAACATGCAACATACTACGTTATGGGAGGAGAAAATGATAGACCCAGTTTTCCCCTCCAAAGCTGTAACCCACCTTCTGATCTTAATATGAGTATTCTCCCCTGAATTTAAAATATAATCTGCAAGTAACCAATGAGCTGCCTGAAATTTCTCAAGGGGGCACACTCTCAGGTTTGCATTAAAGCCCAGAACTGTTCTATTCAAGGAACTACTTTGCTCACATCTGACCCCCTCTTACAACAGGCAAGTCAGTCTCTATGAGATATGCCTTCATAACACAACTAACCATCCACACCAACCTGTCATCTGCATTGAAAGCTGTACTAATTTGTTTCTTCTGATAACTATCACATAAACATGCACATAAATGCACCTTTTGCTCCTCCTTGGCTAGGTTCCTGGGGTCTTGTGTCAGGCATTACAGGCTCAAAGATGATTCTTGCCTTGGAATGATGTATTTTCACAGAAAAAAAAAACCATAACTATTTACCCTCCTGGTGCAGGAGATAACCATCAAGCTACTTCCCCATCTCACTCATATTCCTTCCCTGAAGACCTCTCCAGCAAATGTATTTTGGAGAGAACACAGGAGTTCCCATCAACAAACCAAAGGCAAGTTCAGCATCTCTAGTTTCCTTCTGGGTCTAAGCATTTCAGTTGAACACTTTGTATAACTTCAGGGTTCTGTACAAGCCTAGGGAATCTTCCCCCTCCCCTCCAGACCAGGTGAGTGCTTGTCACAGCTCATGACTGTTGGTTCTACAAAAGATCAGATCCATATTTTACAAATTTAACACAAAATAATAAATAATCACACAAGCACTGCAGATAGTCCAGAGGCAGCCTGTGCTCAGCTGCTTATGAAATCCAGACATAAAACCAAAACCATTTCAAAGCTGAGAATCAAGCTATGTGGTCTGAGCAAGCCACCAGACATCAGCTCTGTCCTTCACAGCTCCTCTCCTCTGACACCACCCTGTGCACAGAGGCACAGCTGCTGCTCCTGGCTGAGCTTCAACAGCATGTCTGTGGTTTCTTACAGACACAATAAACCACCACCACCACAACAACAAAAAACAACCTCTAAAACACACACACACCTTCCAGGACATTTCCAAGAGTTCAGATATCTGAACTGCTGCACTGCATGGTCGATCTTGAAAGGCATCTTTCATGTGGCAGGAGGGAGGTTAACACTGAGATGGAAAAGCAAGACCGGTTTGGGTGTAACCTGCCTTCGTTACAGCGTGCTGTGATAAGATAGGGAGCATTTTCTACTTCTTTTAATTACTGGTACTGGCTGACTATGCCACAGTTCCTTCTTAGCCCAGGATGCTTCAAAATACTCGCATTCCCAAGGAAAACAATTACTGCAGAACAGAGAAAGCTGGGGATATGGAGGTAACTCAGAGGCTAGGAAAGACAGGAGGACTGCATAGAACACCACCAACTAAGTCCAAGCACTTGAAAATGTTCATTGCAGGCCAACAATTACCTAAGACTACAGAGGACATGCCAGCAACAACCTGCCACTATCAGGCAGTTACAGCACTCCTGCCAAGTGTCATGGCTTCATGCATCTTTTTCAGCAGTCTATCTGTCTTCAAAGAGCTACACCATTCACAACTAGGTTTTTACAAACCTTTACCTTTTCTACCAGAGACTGAGAGGTATTTTCAGCTGAGTTTGAGCAAGCAAACACCAGCAGGGATGGACTGGAGAAACCACCCCTGCTCATCCAGCCTTGGAGAAAAGCTCGTTCTCAGGTATGAGAGGAGGCGGGAATTAAATTATAACACAGGACTGCAGGGAGCAGGTACCACTGCCCACACTTCTGTTGGCACTTGGACTTTACAGACAGCATATAAAGATTTTTTCAAAGCAGCTTCCAAGTGTAATGCCATTGTTTGTCTTATTCTGACAGACAGCTCCAAGCTCAGCAAGAGTGTATCACACCTTAAGCACAGCTTACTTGGGAAAGCTATGGCAGGAAATTTCACTGATGAATTGGCATTCATTTTCCCCACACCAGCAAAATACAGCGTAGAATTAAGCTGACATTTTTACTGACAATAAATCAACTTTCCCCTTTGTAATCCACAGAAATGAATCAGGCATATGATACTCCACAGTAGATTAGCAGTTTAAAAATAAATGCAACAGGGACTCAGATACCCCATCACTCCTTTTCATTCATATTCCATAGTATTTTCTTTCTGTAAAACAGCAGACACATTAACAAAAAGTTACTTGCTGAAATTACATGCAGCAGCTTGAGCACACACAGCATCCATCCCCTGTCCTCCTCATGTCTCAGATTGCTTATGTAGGACCATATTAATTCACAGGTCCAGAAGCCAACTGCTTCACCAGACAAACCTACCAACAAATACCACTCACTGAAAGCCTTGCAGTCAGTGGGACTGCACGAAGTAATCCACAATTCAGTTCAAGCATTAATGTACCAAGCTAGTACGATTACAGCAGGCTATGTAACTACCTGAAGGAGATTTCCAAGAGGCTACATCACCACCTGCAGGAACACCCTGAGATGAAGGAGGAATGCTCCAGTTGGTGTAGAGAACACACCCAAGTCGTGACTAAAGGAGAAAGTAGCCCCAGCATTTTCTTACTGATCCATAATCCTGATTGCTTTATGAGTCACCAGTGCCAGACGGATGTACAGTTCATAATCTGGCAAGCAGGCAGAGTCTTTGTTTGTAACCTCTGAGTTAAAAAAAAAAACCACAAACAACAAAACACACAACTTTTTCTTTTTTTTTTTTCGTTTGTTTGTTTGTTACAACCAGATTTGAAAACATTTGGCAACAAGGTTATGGATGGTTTGACTTTACTGTAGCTTTTAGCATTTTACTCTTCTACTGTTCATTATAATGAAAAAACCATTTACTGTGATTGTCATGACATACAGCACTTAGTAAAAAAGAACCGTCCTCGCAGCAGCTTCATCTAGAAGCAAATCTGTGACAGTTACAGTCCTCAAGACATACTTTCAAACCAAGAGGACCTAAAATGCCCACTCTCATGCTTTGCCTGCTGATGGGCAGCCACAGTTCAATTTCCATCTCATTCCACTTTGCAAGAGCATCTGTTAAGTATCACTAAGGCAATTTTCTTCCTTTATAGTCTGCCTTGTGTCACTTAAAAGCCACAACTGGCTTCACAGAGCCATTTAAGCAGATGGCCTAGCCAGGATAATAGTTACATTGGGAAGTCAGCAGCTAACACTGACAAATTATTTCCCATTAGTCACTTTTGCTTGTCTCCAAAGTAGGTGTTTTCTGAGCATTCTTCCACCTATTTTCTGCACGCCTTAAAATGCACCAAGCATATGGAAGAAGTAAAAGAGAATCAGATGTGTTGAGATTAAACACAGGATGTTTTCTATTTTTAAGCTGGCTGACAAAAAAAATCCAACATTACTTGCATGGGAAGACTTGCATTCAAAATACTACTACTGCTTTTCAAAGTACCAGTTCAAGGAGCTTTAGATAGGTAAGATGGTAGCACACAATTTCCAGCATCTGTGAACATTATCTTCTGTTTATTGCTGGAACTACCTCTTCACTGAAGGTGAAACCATGTATTCATATGAGAACTACAGCCATTTTCAGGACTTGATGATAAGCTAAATACCAATTCACCAACACGCATCTAACACTAATGCCAGGATTGTTTTTAGTTCCCTTCTGCACACACTTCATATTCTTGTTTTCTAAGCACAAGTGTACATTAAACAGCTGTCATAGAAGATATCAAAACAGTTTCACACTTTGTACATAAGCCCCACGCTCAAGAAGTTAACATTTGAGGGCTGAAGTTCTTTATCAATGCCTGCAGAAAGGAGTTTTAATTTAACAAAATCCCTTTTCATTCTTTAAGATACACTGTGGGAGACCAGAAAACCTGATTGCCCATGTCTCACCTAAAACATGAATCTCCTACAGAACAGAAGACAGGCAAAATCCTCAAAGCCACCCTACAAATACCTGCCTCTTACCACTCAAGACACAGCTTTCCAGACCCGGAAAACAGTGTCTGCTCTCCCACCTGCTGCCTGCCAAACCCCCACAGGTACCACAGCTCATCTGCTTCCCTGCAATATGCAGGGAATTTGAAGCTGGCTGAGATCAGCCACACCCTGACCAGCAGCACCACAGCTCAGCCACAAACAAGGGGCTGCCTGGACCCCTTTATTGCTATGGGTTTCATTGCTATTCATAAGGTCTTTCTTGCCAAAGCAACCTCCTTTTGTAGGTTTATGAACAATTCTTGAGGTGTTCCAGTTGGAGGTAACCCTTTACTATTAAATATACAAGAAAGTCATCTCATCTACTCTTCAGGGGCTCATACTAATGAGATCTACCATGCTGCAATAGTACTTCAGGGAACACAGGAATTAGGTTAATTTTGGGTTTGGAGCATGGAGGTGGAATAGATAGCTTCAGGAGGTGCTTTCTAGCCATAGCAATCCCTGATTTGAAGCTCCAAAGAAACACACCATGAGCAACACTTCTGAACCTGAAAGATCACTGTTATTTGGCTGCTGCCAGCCAACTGGGTTCAAGCTAGCATGGACAAGCTGCAGACTCATCTGGAGAGATAAGAGCAGCTCCTTCACAGTTGCACTGGTAACTTTCTGCCTTGCTCCTGCACTTGTGTCTGTTTATCCTCCTGCACGCTTTCACATTGCTATAATGCATGGGTTGAGAGCATCACTTTCTTTGACTGTGGCAGCACCCTAATCATACAGCAACCCACCTTCTGTGCCATACCTCTGAACATAACAAGAACAATACTCAACAACATAAATGTTTGATGGGAAGTTTAAAGATCAGGCAAGCAGAGACTGGAGAGTTTATTCCCCCTGGCTGTATTAGTTCCTCCAATTACTGCACAGACATCACTTACTTTCCGGTTGTTTTTCATTAGGTGTTATTGATCTCACGAAATCCTGCGGTGTCATAAAAACCTCCGATTCACCATGCTCATTTATGACTTTCAAAGTGGCAAAGTATCTGAAGATTTTGTCTGGCGTGGAGTAAGCTCTGATCCTGTTCTCATATTCCATCACCTGGAAATCAAATGTAACCAGTATTAGATGTGCATGGTTCCTCTCCCGAGACCTACATTAGAGCCTGAAGATAGACCTTCCTATCTTCAGCCTTTGAACTACCAGTTAAACTAGAAGTATCAGCTCCTGATGTCTCAGGAGTAAGAGCAAACACTAAGAGCCTTTTACTATTTTTAAAGTTTTGACTCTTCATGAGGGCAGAGTAAAACAGAGTTAACAAAATCCCTGAAGGCACTTTTAAACATGAACATGAAGAAAAGCACTAGCATCACATTTGTGCCCCTAAAGCAGTTCAGTATTTTAACCACAGTGTTGAAGGGTTCTGATTAGTGATGAATAAATGAAGGGTAAAATGTCTTGGAGACCTGAGAGAGACCTTTACTTTTAAGCTGAGTCTTGGAAAACACTACTTAGAGCCACAGCTGGTTGCTCAGGCACGCAACCTAATTTTTTCCTCTTTTCTATCACATTAGCAAAATTCTGCAGAAACATTCTTTACTCAGTCCTCTTTTCTCGGCCAATCTGCCACTTACTAACTCTGCCAATAGTGATTATTTTGTACCTAGAACCACATTCCCCAACACACAGCTGGAATTAATCAGAAAACACAAAGCTTTTATAAATAAAACCACAACATAAGGTCACAAGTGAGGAAAAAGGCACAAGGACCTACACTTCATTATGCATTAGAGCAGAAGCTTTCCTTCTTCGTACAGCCTTTTATTCCTGCATTATACACCATGTTTAACAGTCCATAAGGTACTTCTTGAAACCTTCAGTACTTCTGGCCAGGAGCCACAGGAACAAAAAGCAAAACCAAACAAGTAATGATCTGCTAGAAGGGAACACTCAAGATCAAGGGTACTGCCAAGGCAGCTGTAGATCATTTATGGCTTTGGTTCTGTTTCAGCCTTGTCCTTTAACTTGAACAACTTTTCCACCCTGATGTTTATCAGACAGAAAACACCCTCTCTAGTGTTGTCATATTTCTAGGATAAATCAAGCCAAAGGCTTTTAATCCCTCAAGCCAGGCTTCGGTAAATCAACTAGGGGAAAGCAAACCCTGTTTCTTCTACATTAGTTCCAGCTCAGATCTTCAGCAAATGCAGCCAGAGATGGCAGTATCTATAATGAAAATCTCAAAAGCATTCTCCCCACTCTTAACATCACCATAGCTTTTTCATAATTCAGAAATGCCCTTGCATCAACCACTATAACCAGCTCCTTCTTTCCTGCAGTCACCTGCACAGAACAACATTTTTGTCCCTATCCCTTTTGCACCTACAAGCAACAAATCTAAGCCCATTTTTACTGCTTCAGTCCACAAGGTCCTCCAAAGATAAGGGCACTGGACTAAGAGCAACTGTTATATTGCAAAATTACAGGTTGCCATCAGCCGTAAACAACACCACATGCTTTCCCAGCATTTCCTGCTGCCAAGCTGCACATGTCCTTGTCTACAGCTCCCACCTGGCAGGCCGTAACTTGTTGTGCCAAAGTGATCTTTTGACTTGAGATTGCAGGCCTGTATCTCACTCCTTCCTGTAGCATGACCTGATCTCATGAGTAACATACCCCACTCAACTTCATCAGCCAAAACCAGAGCTAAGTATTTCTACCATCAACAAAGACAACTAAAACCAACTATGGTATCAAGTCTAGGACCAGAACCAAGAGCAGACACCAAAACCAATGACCAGCAGCTCTCTCCATCCATAACACCCTTTCAACACAACTTGCTTTCTAGTCAAAGCACTTGTCTGCCTGAGATTCTATATTACTCCTGATTTTCCAAGCCTATGGAAAAGATTCTTGCACTATCAAATGCTTTTCTTCAACCCAGCTAGATAAGTAATACCTCTTGTACTCAGAACCATCTCTGCAGCAGAGCCATTAGTCCTGACACTTCTGTCAGTAAAACCATGTTTCCTTTTATCCCATTCAACTTCACATCTGCAACAAATCTTTCCTCTGTATCCGTTTTAAGATCTTTCTAAGATACTACAGTCAGGCCTGTTGCTTTCAGGTGCTTTTCCCTCATTTTTGGAGTATGCGCATTGCTCCTCATCTGTCATCTTTACCAAGACTCCTCCTTTCTGGTCCAGCAACTTCACTGCCAAGTCTCTGTCATCTCAAGTTCAGGGTAATCCTCAAGTCCCCTGCTTTATCAGTGTTCAGCAGTCTACATTTTGCTGTGACTTCACACACAGCAATTTTCCCACCCATTCAGATCCACACTGCATCGTCAAGTCTAATACAACCATCATCTGCCACAGAAGCAAAACTACATGGTCCTTTCCTAGATCATTTGCCATCCTGCCTTCTATCCATACATACTGCTAAATCAAGATCTTCCTCAGATAAGTGTTAGGCAGTCTTGAAGATGCAATTTTGAATACGTGGCTCCAGAGCAGGAAGGGTCAATCTGTTGCTCAAAAGCCATGTACAGCTCACATGTGGCACAGCTCACAAAAGCCAGCTAATGACACAGGCTAAAAAAGGTCTCCTGTGTCAGCATATAGCACAAACACCCCGCACAGATCTACAAACCCAGAGGTTTGTTCCCATGCAGTTTGTGGTTTCATGAAAAATACGTATGTAGTTTTGGGCTTCCCTTCATCTAACTAAAGCAGCTGAATGCCTTTACAAAGTAGGGCTGCCTCATTAAGCCTCAGAGCAGCATAAGGAGGAACGTAAGGATTTTTAATGACCATAATTTGCTGATGCAACGTTTGCCACATCCAGCCAAAGACAGCCAAGCTGATCTGTCATCTCTATGAAAGCTCAAAGCAGCTCCTGTGAGCCCACTGCAGTTTACGAAATGGGTGTTACCTGTTAAAGTGATTTGAGTTTCAGATCCAGAAGGAAATGCGATTATGTACAGCTACTCAAAGTTCCATGGGAAACTACTGTTAGTTTTAATTATTTCCATCCTTTTCAGTTCCAGCAATTAGCTGTCATATACACAAACACACAATTTTCAGGACAAATACATTCTGGAAAAATTATGAAGAACAGAAATCTTGAATAACTCAGAAGCTGGGGGGGAGGGAACCAACCCCCCCCCCCAAAAAAAACACCAAAAAAACAAAACAACAAAAAAAGGAGCAGAATCTAAGATATTTCTCTCTCACAGGCTGCTTCATCAAAACAGAAATCACACTTCTTCCTCAAACGTCCCTACAAGAAGTGAACAAATGCAGCAAATTTCTTCTCTTCTGCCCACAGCTGAACTCAGAGTCACCTCATTTTCATTAACATGATCTAATCACTGGCAAAAACTAAACAAACATGCTACAACTCATCATTCTGACTTCAAGACTGGACTGAACAGGAAGCCAGGTCAAGAAGGGAACAGCCAAGGCCCTTCAAATGAGAACTCCCTTATCCAAGACAGAGCACTAAACACAAGCAGGTGATCACATGGGTGCCCTGATCACACTATACGAACGTGGAGATAGAAGCACAGGTATGTATTTGGGTGTATATACCACCATTTGTGAGGTGTTTTGACACTACTTGGAACCAGTCTGGACATAAAGTCATCCCAGACAAGTCTCTCCTCCCATGACCTCTCACCTACAAAATACTCCAAAATACTTTCCTGGCAAAGTCATTGCCTCCCCCAGTATGCACCAGTCCTCAATGCAGTGGACACCAACCAAAAATTCTCATCCTGCCACCAGAACTGCAATCTCATGTAATCAGGGCCTCCAGAAACACTACCAGATCGAAAGGGAAAAGTCCTATTTTGGCATTTGTTAATAGAGCATGCACTAGAGCAGAAAGATGGGCAAGGAATCCATATTGTGCTACAAGACCAAAGCTGCTGTTGAGACAGTTGGTGTTTATGCTAAGCTTCAGGTTAAAAGTTAAATAAAAAAACTCTAAAATCCTGTGGAGACATGAAAATCAAGCTCTAAATTAACTCCTCAATTCACTTCCAGAGCATCACTGGGGCCTCCCTGACCATGCAACAACACACACATCTTAGCAGGGTAAATTAATTACGACTTTCTTTGGCCTTCCTACTGTAATGCACACCAATGTGAAGTCTCAGCACAACTGACACTCCTAAAGCAGCACACCTGCAGGACCCAGCAAACACTGTAGGCAGATCTTGATAATGCAATCCTAATGCTGCTGGCAAAAGCTTTTAGCAAGTTAATTAACACATCAGCCCACCCACAGCATGTATTACTGCTCCTTAGCCTTCAAACTATAAAAGCATTCAAGCAATCTTTTCCTTTTCTGCCTTACCCAATCAGGACCTCTACACTGCATAGCCTGCAAGAAAATACATGCCCATGAACCACTCACACATGATCCCGGCACCAGCCCCACAGCCCCAGCAGCTGCCAAGTAATTTGTATTTCAACTTCCTCTTCACTGAATCACTACCCAAAATAGCAATGTCAAGCCTAATTTATTATTTTCACTACTAACCATTGACTTCATTAAAAGCAACACTGGGATAACAAGTGTTAAACACTTTAAATTAAGCTTATATTTTGTCAGGGAAAACATCACACATTCCATTTAATTATGGGAAAAAGCTGGAAATGTTTTTTACTGTGGGTGGTGGTAAGTTTTGGGTTTGGTTTTTGGTTTTCTTTGTGGGGTTTTTGTTTGAGTTCTGGGTTTTGGTTTTTGGTGGCTTTGTTTCAATTTTTTTTTTTATATATATATATATATACACACTGTAGGGTTGGGACTTCCCAAGGTGCTACACAACACATTAGG
>NDXB01009378.1:18331-42578 GCA_002631895.1 Agapornis roseicollis
GGTTTTGGTTTTTGGTGGCTTTGTTTCAATTTTTTTTTTTATATATATATATATATATACACACTGTAGGGTTGGGAATTCCCAAGGTGCTACACAACTCATTAGGGGAGCAGCCCATCTGGGAAGCAGCCCAGATTTTGAGTTGGGAGTAGGGGCACACCTTCCTCTATCATCTGAACTGGAAACATTCAAACATACCTCATGAGATGACTCACTAAGGCAACTGCTGATCAAGCACCAAGCCCACAACGTAGCTGCTCAAACAAACACAGAACCTGGCAACTGCAAAGCTGCCAGTTACATCCTGCATCAAATGAAGCAAAACAAAAATGCCAGAATTCAGGTCACAGAAAGCACATTCCATCTTAAGGCTGACAGAAGAGGACTTATGCTGGCAAAAAGATTGCAAGGTTTGTCTTAAACTGTGTTTTCCCTGCTGAAATTGTTGTTCCCCAGTTGAGAACTGTAGGAGGAAGGCAGGCTGTGGACTGAGAAGGCATCTAGGCTGCACTTCATTCCCACTGGATCTCAGGGTCACCCTCCATGCCTGGCTCAGGTGTTATTTGGAAAGTTTGGCCATTTTCCTCCCTGCCTAGTATGGGAACAGAAAAGCTGGTCAATGTAGGCGTGTTTCCTAACAACTGGAATAAAAGTCTCCACCTGCAAACAAATATTCTCTGGTTTTCCTACCCAGAAGCAACCAGCCATGTTAAAATTAGTCATTACATTTGCTGCATCAACAAATAGGTTTGGATTTGGTTTTGTTGTTTCGGGGTATTTTTACATAACAGTGTGGATGAAAGTGAATCATTTCTTCACTCTTTGTAACCTGCCTTCATCTGCTGACACCGGTTAAAGTAACATTTTTTTTCTTGAGTAGCACTGGCAAGACTTGAAGTTTTGCTGAAGCTGTCAGTGTATCCAACATCCAGTTGCCAAGAAAATCAGCAGAAGCAAAGAACCCATACTCCTGGACCATTCTTCATATTTCAGCATAGACTCTTACAAAATACTTTCACTGAGCTGCCACCAGCAAGTCACCACAGGGAGATAATAATTATCAGAAGCAAACTGCACAGAAAGGAATAGTGAAGAGCGTATACTCCCGCTCTCCTCTTCGGCACTGCAAAGATACTGAATCATCAAACATAGCCCAATAAAAACAACATCCAGACAGGTTTAAAAAATAGAATACTGCTGTCTGCCAACTCTCAGTTACAGGACACTCCATCAGACCAAGTAACACATCTTACAGTAACAGTGGTCACAGATAGTACCAAACTAGTTGTAAGACAGGTCTGAGGACCCCTAAGCAGGATTGTCCAACAGTGAAGGCAGGTCACAAGCTGACAATACAGCTCATTACTCAAGCTTTCTTCCTCTTGAAAACATGTCCGATATGAAAATTAAATAGGCATAAGCATCAAGGGAAAGACACAACTAACTGTGAATAAAGAGTGAGTCTGTATTTCAAGAACTACGTTTACAAGGGATAATTAAAGGAAAAAAAAATCAAGTACCCCTTTCGCATAACCTCCCTTCCACACTCACCCTCTGCTTCCTACATACACTGTGTACCTCCACAGGCAAACAGCCCAACAGACGGACTCAAAGACACACACATGATGGATGCTTTTGCATTGATTCCCTACTTTGCATATGCCATCCTAACAGCCATCAAAGCAGGAGCCTTGATTTCTTAACTAGCCACTTCTCAAACATCCAACTGGAGATGGTAAAAGTGGTCTCCATTTCAGAAAATCAGTGTACTGTGCTTTACAAATAAATGAGCTTAAACCTAAAGAAACTCAAGGTAGCATACCAAGAAAGGACGTTTCCAAAATGCTAAGGGCTCTTAGAAAATAAAGACAAGTACAGAGCTAAAGTCAGACTCTTTACATACCACAGCATATCACAACCTGAATAATATGTTCTGCAGCTTTTCTCCCTTTTTCCACTGCAGTGCATAAGATGCAGGTGAAACATGCACAAGTTTGGTACCTTACGGTCCCTGAAGCCAGAACGCTTCTTCTTCTTCCCTTCTGGCTGAGCCTCCTCATCACCTGAAGCAACAGCCTTTCTATCCTCACTGTCACTGCTCTCTTCCTCATGCTTCATCTTCTCTCTTGGCTCTGTCCTTGGATTGTGTTTTACAGAGGATGAGTCTTCTGCATAAGCCCTGTACAAGGGAAAAGAAAACACACAGTTAGGAAAATGAGAGGGGTGCTAAGGCTACAAAGATGGCTGCAAGGCTTACTCTGAACAAAATGCTTATTATAGTTCAGCATGAAGGATTGCAAATCAAAAACAAAGAAATGACTGCTCTCCTTAAAATATTGTGTGCTTTTCCCTGCTGTGATCAAATTTCCACCCCTCCACCTCAAACCCCAAACTTACAATCACAGTAAGTTTTCCAAGTCCAAGAACACCAGAGCAAATAACTCTGTGAATTATTGTACCCTCTCCCAAAAAATACACATACAAGAGAGATTGGGAAGGGCATACTATACCTCCTGTAGCTCTAAATTCTACCTCACTCCCTCAAGAAAGATTTACATAAAGTGACAGAAATGTGTTTTACCATCAGCACCACAGAAGTCAGAATAGCCTGTTTCATCTCAAGTGATTTATTTTCTCTCTCCAGCAGGTGACAGGCTGGCTTATTTCCTTCCTTCACCAATGACTCCTCTGAACTCCAATGCTACAGGATTTGTGAGAACAAAAACTGAAGTTATTTATCCTCAAGCTGGAAATACAGCTCCAGCAGAGCAAAGGACCCCTTTTCCTTTGCTGTTCAAATGCAAAGATCTTCAGCAACCCTGCTTGTAGACTAAGACTCAAACACTAAGTCTAATTATAGAATGATAGAATCATTAGGGTTGAAAAGGACCTTAAGATCATCTAGTTCCAACCTCCCTGCCATAAGCAGGGACACCTCACACTAAACCATGCCACCCAAAGCTCTGTCCAACCTGGCTTTGAACACTGCCAGGGATGGAGCACTCACAACTTCCCTGGGAAACCCATTCCAATGCCTCACCACCCTAACAGGAAAAAATTTCTTCCTTATATCCAATCTAAACCTCTCCTGTTTAAGTTTGAACCCATTACCCCTTGTCCTGTCACTACAGTCCCTCATGAAGAGTCCCTCCCCAGCATCCCTATAGGCCCCCTTCAGATACTGGAAGGCTGCTATCAGGTCTCCACGCAGCCTTCTCTTCTCCAGCCTGAACAGCCCAACTCTCTCAGCCTGTCTTCATACAGGAGAAGCTCCAGTCCCCTGATCATCCTCGTGGCCCTCCTCTGGACTTGTTCCAACAGCTCCATGTCCTTTTTATGTTGAGGACACCAGAACTGCACACAGTACTCCAAGCGAGGTCTCACGAGAGCAGAGTAGAGGGGCAGGATCACCTCCTTTGACCTGCTGGTCACGTTCCTTTTGATGCAGCCCAGGATACGGTTGGCTTTCTGGACTGCAAGCATACACTGAAGCCGGCTCATGTTCATTTTCTCATCAACCACCCATGAGCATCCACTAATCCATGAGCAACTCACAGAACTGCAACTGGCAACAGAGTGGTTAAATAAAAAGCAGAATAAATCCATGAGCAAACAGTGTGATGGCTTTTCTATGTTTTAACAGCAGTTTATTACCAGACAGAGCTCAGACCACACTAAAATAAGTGAAATTATAATATCCAAGGATGTTAATTGCAACTACTTATAATTTTTATGTGAATATATATTATCTATCTATATATACATAAACTTAAAATAGAATATAATCTCCAAGGACACTCCTGGAAGTAAGTGCTCAAGACGAGGTTGGATGTGGGTTTGAGTGACCTGGTCTAGTGGAAGGCTGTCTTTGGAGAAAATAAAAAACAAATCAAGACTTTTGAAGTCTCCCATGCACTAAACCCAAAAGGCTATGCATATTTAATCCTACCAGTTTCCTGGAAAACACAGATGTGCTACATAAAGTTAACAGAGAAGAGTCTGCGCCTGTGTCCCCAGCAATACACAGCTTTACAGCAAACTCAGCACGTCATCTTTCAATAAGGAGAAAGGAGAATAGATGCTTCTTCAATCAATTTTAATGCTACCAGAATAAAACACAACTGACCTCTTATCAGCATCCAGTGATTCACTAACAGTCACGATAAAGGCTAGATTGGGAAGGACTAAAGAACTCAAATCCTTCCACAGTACTAGTAGGAAGCAAAACCTGTACTCTTCTAGAATAAGTTCCCGAAGAGCTTTTTACGTAAGAACAGAGCAAATCATGACAAAAGCAAGTTAACTTTTGTTCATGCTGTGACAACTACTTCAGCAAAGTACCAAAAGCACTTGAACAACCACCAAGACCCCAGCATTGCTTTGAAATGCAATAATCCATGGCACTGTGGATGTGTTAAAGCAGTTCAGAGGTTTCTAGTCCACAGCTGTGCTCTAGAACACAACTCCATCCCACGGGTTTGATTTGATAAAATAAGCAAGTGCTTAGTGAAGAGCAGTACAAAACATGCCTTTTCATGCAAAGTGGAGTCTAACACACTAGTTTTTCTGGACCTTCTGAAAAGGTCCTCAGCCTTTATTTGCCAATATATTCTTCTAAGTCTTACAGCAAAGCACTATCTTTAAGGCCTCTGCTAAACCAAGCTTTCAGTGGCAGGATCCAAACCTGAGTTCTCCACAAGCATCTTAAGATACGGAAATGATTTCTCCAGAAGGCCCAGGTAACTGATCTGTCTCTTGGAGCATGAAGTCTATGCTGGCACCTCTCCTGAAGCTTTTCCTGAAAGTTTAATCAGGACTGGCACATCCTTGGGGAGTTGTGGTTTTCACTGATATGCAGTTTGCTAGAATAAATTGTTGCCAACTGAAGCTACAACAGCAGCGCTGACAAGGAAAGCCCTTGGGTAGGCAGGTCACCAGTCTTTAGTAGCTTAGGAGAATCTCTGGGGAGAAGTTCCAGGGGACAAAAGCACCAGAAAATTGATTACTTATCTACACAACCACACTATTCCCTATGAAGCACGCCAGAAAGCAGCTGTATCAATAAAGATTTGCTCCTGTAATGCCTGACTGACATCTAGCAAACCGAAGAGGAAACTCAAAATCAAACATTTTCAGCAAATCCTGCATGTTCCTGCAATCCATCACGCTGTCAAGCCAGTTTCCTACAGCACAACAGATGTAGACAGTCCCGTCCTCCTCCCCAGTTTATCCAGGTAATTAAAGCTCTACAGTTAGATCATCATCACAACATACAAGCAAACTGAGCTATGAGAATAAAAGCAGAGAAGCAGAGTTTGCAATCTATTTCTCAAGCAAGGTTTTAAACAGTACCTGCTATTTCTCACCTCCAGGCCACAGCCTGAACTACTCACTGAATTAGCCAGTGAAGGATCTGCTCTCAATGCACACCTACTACTGTGTGTATTATACATCCTGCACAACCACCCTCTGTTGAAATTCTTGGCTTCCAACAACTGCAACTTCCATATTGCATCCACATAAAGGAGTCTTTCAATGCAGATGTCATATTACAGCTGAAAAATGCCCATAGCTCCAGAAACATCCACCTCACTGGACTGCCATTAGCAACTGAAAAATCTCCACCTCCTCCTTCAATGACACCAACTTTCCAATGGCATGCCTGTTAGTACAGCTTCTGCACGAAAGGGAAACAAAAATACAAAGACACCCCTCACCTTGTGCCAAGAGTAACTGCCAGCCTCTATCCACAGAACATGCCTGGATCCCAGCTGCCATGATCAACCCCCTCAGTCTCTTCAGGATTCCTCAACCTCTTTCCCTCCATTCCTTTAGCCCCTCACACCACCATTTCCCTAACCATTCCCCCCTTCTCTCCGAGAACTGAATCTGAGGCAAAAAACATATTTCCCACCTACTTACCAATACCTTCTTTTGATCCTTCAGGAAAGCTAACAATCAATCATAACATTGAGTTCAACATCCCCAAAGAAAACCACCTAGAATATCCTAGAAAACCAGAGGACTACTTAAGTCACTTGAAGTGACAGGACAAGTGGTAACAGCCTCAAGCTGTGCCAGTAAAGGTTTAGACTGGATATTAGGAAAAGCTTCTTCACCAGAAGGGTAGGTCAGGCATTGGAATGGGCTTCCCAGAGAAGTGGTGGAATCACTGTTCCTGGAAGTGTTCAAAAACTTCTTAGATGAGACCTTTAGTGACATGGTTTAGTGGTGAACTTGGCAGTGCTAACAGCTGGACTTGATAATCTTAAAGGTCTTTTTCTCAACCTAGCTGATCCTATGACTGAATGCTAAATTTTCACTTAGCAAACTGTTCTTTGAGAAAGCCAAACATGCAACCATAAGATATACATCCACAAAAGATCCTGGGACTCACACCAGGCACTGGCACAATGCTCCACAGTTGCAAGTCTTTCACTTAGAGAAATCACAGTCCCTCATTTGGAAGTATTTTTCTCCTTTGAGTGAAGGAAGAAGAGCAGTGTACTAAAATAACCAAGCTTTGTGCCACAGATAACAGTGCTCAGTTATTCTAATCCAGAAGGCAGGAGAAGAGTACTTAGCTATCAGACACTATTTAGTCTCAGCAGGAAATGTAGAACTAACAAGAAGTTGAGCACTCAGGAGTCAGCAAAATCATTGCCGCCAAATAAGAAGCGTGAGATCTTGCCTGACAGATGTGTTCTCCAGTTCACTAGAGCTGCCCCTATCCCTGCATGTAAACATCTGAAGACATCCATGTGAGGTTTAAAAGCCACTTGAAACTTCAGACTTTCATACTGGAATGCAAAAGTAAGCTTTGAAACAACATTCATAATCATAAGCAACCTCCAGAGATCAGAAGCACTTCCAGTGAAGAGCTCTGTCTCATCCCCAGTTCAACCATATTCAGTGACTAAAGTAGTTAGCTGAGACTTTAATAAGAAATCAACCAGAAATGATCAAGATCCACAGCCCATTCTTTTCAGGATGTCACCTCACTCATAGACCTTTTACTACTTTGCTTCCTCAGTCTTTCATGATACACGACACGGACGTAAATTAGCATAGTGAATTTGTGGCAAGAACTGCAACACACACACCAAAATTAAGACAGATTCCAGAGACGAATGTGAACAATCATATTGAGGAGACAGCTCTGGATACCAGACATAGCCTAAAATATATGCAGGAACGTGAGGAAACAGCAGCATAGTCTGTGAGATGTGTATGTCATTCCCTCTACCTGAGCCAGCAGCAAGAATGTCCCCACAGAAAGCACCTTCAGCAGATGTTGCACTCCAAGGAAGAGCTAGACCAACCAGAGAAGATCTGACAGGAAGCAGCAGGAATGACTAAGGATAAAGAACACACTGTGGGAAAAATTACCTAAGTAAGTCAAATTGCAGTAAGGAAGATGGAAAAGAGGAAGGTAAAATAACTGTAATATACATAAAACAGCTGCTGCGGGATTTTTCCTTAAGCCAGTGAGGACAGGACAAGATGCAGGATGTACTTAACAACATCATAAAGGAAGAGACTTACCAGGGAAAGGAGAAGCCTGCACACACAGATGTATACATAGACACATATACATACACAGAAAGTGTTTAATGTTAAAGACAGGGGAACACTGGAGTCAGCTGCTGGGGAGGATTTATTCTGTCACTACTCTCTCCATCACCCGCGTGTTGCCATAAATAGGCAAGACAGCTGTCTGTCAGGACCACTTGGAACCATTCAGCCCTGCCTTGGCAGCAGACTAGTTGATTTCCCACTCTCCCTCCCACTCTTCTCTGCTGCAGCCCAGTTTAGGCACAGACACCAGCATATGGGAGCACATGGACAGGCCACATGAGGACCTCTGCTCCAAGCCCCTTGGAAGAGAATGCTCTGAAGAACATGAGCCTCAAGCAGCTTAGGTCAGTCTTACCAGCTAACTTGGATCATATGGGATAACATGCCACTCCTTAAAGATGACTCCCTGATAACCCGCAGAGTAAAACTGTTGCTTCATGAAGGCTGTCAACCCTAATGACACATGCTGGAGGCATCCTACTGACCTTACGTTAACATCTTCATAAACTATAAGTCTGTTAATTGCTTAATCCAGGAGACACTGCTTACATTTCCAAACAGAGTTCTCCCAGGTAGGGCACAGAACCATACCCCCAAGCTGCAGCCCTGATACATGCACACAGCTGCAACTCAATTAGGTCTGCCATTCAGTGTAGTCTCTGTACAGTCACAGCAAATCCAGATGATTTGGGAAAACAGTGTCTTCCCTTTCTACCTGACTTCTCTGCACAAACCCCAGCTTGGATTTGCTATGCGACATTTTAAAAAGATATTATGATCATGCACTGATTGGGTGGCATGGTTTAGTGTGAGGTGTCCCTGCTAATGGCAGGGGGTTGGAACTAAATGACCTTAAGGTCCTTTCCAACCCTAACTATTCTATGATTCCATGATTCTAACTCCAGGGCTCTGCGTGCTTAGGGGCAATACCCATAAGCTCTGCAGGTCATCTGAGGTCAATTTTCCGAGGGCAGTTCAGATGTTTTCCTAATTGACTCCAGTTTTTGACTTTGGCTCATTCCCCAGCATCGGATACTTTCCTCCCCCTGATGCTCAAGGGTAAAAATATGAAGCCACAAGCCACCTGAGAGAACACAGTGCTTTTGCAAGCCACCACTCATGGATCAATGCATCTTCATGCCTTAGGAGAAAAACCTGAGCACAGCAATCCTAAGAATAATTTCTTGAGCCCACCACCTTTCTTGAAGAATTAAAACAATGGAGCAAAGCTCTCAAAATAAAAATAACCTCACATGGATAATAGCTACATTTTTTTCTCTTCTCTCCTACATCAGGTTAAGTAGTACCTGACACATCTATAGCTATAAAACAGGTTTCTCTCCTCTTGACTATGATTTATGTGGTTTCCTTTGTTTTACTAGAACGAAGGTTTTTAAAGTCTGAGTTTCAGCTGGCATAAGATATTTCCAGCATTTCTGACATGAAAAAATGTATTCTAAGCAAATTACTCTAAAGCCCTTAAGACACTGATGCAAAAAAGCAATGCATTCTTAAACAGAGTTAGCTAAGAGCTGATCAAGGCTTCAAAATTAATTCCAGAAGCACTGATGGAGAAAAGCCAAACACAAAAACTAGCAAAGGTCAGCAGAGCAAGGAAGATGAAGTATCTTTCCTACAGAGATCTTCCATAAAGCAACTGAACACTTGTTACAGGATGGCTGAAAGACGAGAGGATGGAAGAAGAGAGGAAGAAATGGTAAAGATGGAATGAAATCTGTAGAAGTGGCAGCCAGCACCTGAACAGCCCAGCTTGCTGGTGAGACATGGAGCCTGAAAAAGAAGAGCTTATAACAGAATGACAATAAACCACCAGGTCAGGGAGACAGGTATATTAAGTGTAATTGCTTTGACTTATATCCAGGATGAGGCAAAAGGCAGAAAAGCACAAAATAAGGCTGAAGGGAGGCAGCAAAATAAGACCAGGTACCATGTTAAATACAGAAATGCTGGTAGCAAAGGATTTTGTTCTTAAGCAACTTACAGAGCAGCATGAACATCTCGCCCTTATTCTTACTGCTAATATACCTGTGGAAGGGTAAGAAATGAAGAATAACCAAATCCTTCCAGTCAATCAGGAAGAGCACTGGTAAGACTCTGCTTACAGAGGTCCTTCTGTGCTCCCCAAAGGTACATTTGCTCCCTTGTTTCATTAAGTACTAGACTGATTGAGTGACAAGCTTCAGAATTGAAATGCCAATTGTTTTCAGATGCCCACTGCCCACAGATTCAGCCAGGAAGGCTTGTGCTGAAGAATGTTATCTGTGGCCATTTAATAACATGCCACATGGGTATTTGGAACTACCAATACAGAATACAAGTTTTACGTGAGCATCAGTAACAGAATATTTTCTATAAACATTAAGCTTGCCACAAACTGTGAGGTTCAGTTCCTCTTCTATATTAATAATTACTCATTTAGATTAGTCAATGACTGTGCAAAGATTTATTTCAATTAATTAATTCAGTACATTATACCAATGACCAGATTCTTAATTGCTTCCATTGCCAGCTGGAAATCCTCAGAGTTTAAGTTATTGCTTAGAAAGGATAAACTTTGTTAGATTTCTAAGCTCAGTTATTCGCATTATTGAAGTAATCTTCACAAAGGCAGAACAGAGCAGCATTAGCTACTCCTGTCACACAGTTATTTAGATGACATGTATTCCACCAAAAACAGGCAGCAGGAGCTCCTGGAAGACAGCTGAGGAAACAAGACCAACACTCACCTGCAACAGGCAGCTATGCAGAAGGCTACAAGCAGATGCAGATCAAATGTGAAAATCCCCCAACCCACCTCCCCTTTCAGGAAGACACAAAGTCTTTCCTATCTTGCACTACACAACTACTGTTTCTTTTTTATATATACATATATATATATTTCCATCCTTTTCAATCCTTGACTTCTCTACCTTTGTGAGGGCTTCCTTACCCTAGCACTGGCTTCTGATGCTTCACAAACCATGTCCTGCAGGATCAATCTGAAATACACTAGTTTCAGGCTGCACATCACAGCTGGAAACCACCCAAGAAGTCTTGATTTTCTTCACACTAAGTAGTGGGAAGAGTACGTTCACATACAGCCACCACCTTAATACTCACTTTTAGCAAGGTTTACCATCACTAGAAGTACAAAAATCTTTTTTTGACATAAGACGTCTGTGTGTTTTTAAAGTATTGATGAGAGATGTAGTGCTGTTTCTCACATGGCAGTAGAGAAGAGCTGGGGCATTTACACAAGGCTTTATGGAGATGACAGTAAGAAATACAAGTCAGATACTCTTTTCCTTTTATTGCTGCTCTTCCTCTAACATTGCATCATCTTCTACTTATCTACCCCAAGAAGCATAAGATTTTCAACTGCTTCTTGATTCAGCCTATTACATCTTTATGCCTTAACTGTAAAGAAAAATAATTATAAGAAAACAGCAGTAGACATCTCTCGTCTTAAAAGGAAATTTCCCTGACAGCCTGCAGGACAGCATCCCTTACTGCACTCCCTACTCAAAGGGTGATGAAGGCTCAGCTTCCTTAACAGACCCCCCCCAAGGTTATGCAGAACATTAGCAGGCACACACTCCTCACTACAGGAATCTGCCATCAGAGGTACAGTAATTCTCTGCAATGCCAAGGGAGCCATACTTAGGATCTGCTGGACACCTCACAGACTAACTGCAGCACAGGAGAGCTTCATATCACAACAAAAGCAAAGGTGTTTCACTTATCAAAGGTAAACAAACATCATAAGTCAGCCCTATGACAGACTAACTGGCTATGCCCTGAACCTCCCTAACCTGCTTCCCATTTAAATACCACTGCAACATTTAATAAATCAAAATCACTTACTGCTAAGTGTAATACACAGATGCACACAGACATTTCTCTCTGTAGTCTATAAATTACATATTTAATGACACTTGGCAGTAACAGTGCCCTGGTTACATGTATTACATATTTACCTTTCAAACCTAGTTCATTATACTTACTGCTACTTACTGCAGTAACTCAGGATATAGCTACCTGAATAACCCAAGATGTCATTACAAACGTTTTGTATTCACCTACACTTATTCTAAAACTCTGTTAATCACCCACTTTATATATTGTGAAAGACAAAGGAAATTTGGAGTTCCTCATCCCTCATTTATTTAAACACAAAGTTAAAAAGTCTATTTGAAAGTCTGTTCAAAACTTATGCAGGTGTCAGTATGAAGTATTTTCTACATCAAACATATCAGTTTTGTTTCTCCTCTTACTCAACAGCTGTATGCCAAGTAATTAATTATATGAGTATCATAAGCCTGGATGTCCACCTATTTTAGTTGCAGACATTATGGATTTATTTCATGGCTTATATAGGAAAGGAATACTTCAAAGTCTGTACAATTCTATTTAGTGCTTTACAGATTTAGAAAAGACAAAGGAGACAAAGCAAGGAAAGAACAAAACCAAACAGTAAGAGCAAATCAATCTGTCCAGACTGATGAGGACTGGGGAGATCACAGACCACACTAGTCCAAAGAGGCTGCCTCTCTCCTTTATCTGATTTCTATGAGTGCTCTCAGCTGAGCAAGGTCAAGCCTGGCCACAGTGCCCAGGGCCCTCCAAGGAACAGACACATACACCAGGGGCCAAAAAAAAAAAAATCACTCCCTGAAAACAACTCTGACCTAGCACTCCACATACCATTAGCAGCTCTTTGCTGCAGAAAGCACCTTCCTCCTGATAAAAGGCAAAGCCAACAACTGATAGTTTGTCTGTTTTAAAAGCAAGGGTGAATTTCCTACAGAAGAGAGATACTATCTCCCTCCGTGTCTTTGGGACAGCTTCAGTCTGACACATGATGTCCTCATACTTTACAAGAATACTGAGAATATTTTAAATGCAAAAAACCCTGCTGGCTTTCCTGCCTGAAAAGGAGCGTTATTGTGCCCATCCCTCAGAGGTGTTCAGGTTCTAGGGACAGAGGCACTACATAACTACAGATTTTTAACAAAATGCAGCATAAGATGACACTGTGCTGGATCACGGTGTTCTTCCTCAGCCTGAGCAGGTATCAAGATTTGACAGCTCTAGGAACAGCCATCATCTTCCTCCTACTGCATTTAAAACTAGAGTCTTCTAGCCACAATACATGTGAGAAGAGAGCCAGCAATAAATCACCTAAATATTGGAAAAAGATAAGACCTTTCAATGTCTTTTTTTTTTTCTATTTTGAGACTTTAATTGCAGTCATGAGCTCAAGTGACACTGCTGGTGCCATGCAGCTCCCACATTTTGAGAGAAGGTAGTCCCTGATTTATTTCAAATGTGGCATCGGCCCAGGGTTCAATGAGCCCTCAGGCAACTACAGATATCCCTTTACTCTGTGCTCACAGTTATGGAAACAAGTTTTGAGCCTCATGGCCCATAAGCAGGTGTCCTTGGACTCTGGCCCTTAAAAACAACCTAAGTCCTGCCTGCAGCTACCTGACCACCAAAGGACAGACTGTCCTCTTCTGCTCCCCTAATACCTTTTACATATGAAGCCATCAGAAGAACACAAAGAAAATCAGAGTAGCCTCCTCTGGCCAAACACCCTGTGCCTAGAAGCCCTCCCAGAAGCTGAAAGCACATTTGCTTTCATTTGACCCAGTTTGGTCAAGTCAACCAAATTCTCTTTGCACACCACCACAGGCCCATGTAGCATCACCATGCAAGGGGAAGCCAGGCAGCAAATCACACCAAGGGAAAACAGGCCATGTGAGAACAGCTACAGAGTGAAACTCTTCAGCCCTGAGCTTTTTCACATCTCTGACTACTCACAGCAGCAAAGAAGCAACCCAGAAGTCACCAACAGCCATTCCTTCCATGCAGCAGAAGCAGGACACGGAATAACGTGCTTTACAAAGTCTCCCGCAGCTCTTAAACCCATCTGCAAGTACAGGACTGAAGCAGCACGAGGTCTCAAACAAACAAACCGAAACAAAACAAACAAAAATATTACCTCTGCCAAAGAAATCTGGCACTTGCTGTCGCTGCAGTTGTCCCTATGAAAGCCGCCACCACGAGCCTACGCCTGGTCCTGATGTAATGTGCCGTCCCATGGTAGCGTCGCGAAACAGCAGAAAGCCCTGCTGCAATGGGAAGAAACCTAAGGCGAAACATCCTGTCAAGTAAGAACAACATATCAGTAAAGCAACAGTTCCAGTTGTGGACTCTCACACTGGCCACCAACCAGAAATCTGTTTGCATTGTTTCTAAAATAGAAGAAGTTACAGAAAGTAAATGTCACAGATGCTTATTATCTGTCCTGAAACAGGTAACCTGGCTAATAAATAGCAAATTACAGCTACTACATATGAGCATACACCTGGCTGACACACTTTGCTGTCACATCCCAGCTACTTTCTCAGCTGCTCTTACAGCACTTTTCAAATTCCTCTTCAGCTTTTCCCCAGCACACTTCATTCAGAGGAACTATGTGCACTCATCTGCTCAAGGGCCAAGGCATGGAATATGCAGGTACATCTTGCAAGCAACTACAGCAAGTAAGAACCATTTGACCAGAGGGAAAGAGACAGCTGGATTTTAAAAGGCAAATTAAAGCAAGTAACAAGCAAACCTACAAAACAAATCCCAGCCCAGTCATTCTACATTTCCTAAGAACCTCTACTGTTCTTAAATCACTTTTTTTAGCTAGCCTGGAGCAAAACAATTATATTCAATTTTAAGTATAAAGCAAGTTTCAAAGTGTCAAAACTCATGAAATGCAATCCATACCCTGTTACACACAATAGTACAGAGACAAATGGGAAACCAGAGCTACAAATCTAAACATTATTACAATGGAGAAATCTGAAGAGCAAAAACGTCACCTCATCATACAAACACACCAGCAACAGGAGACAAAGCAATTTTTGCTAGCTCACAAGATTAACGGTGAAGGGCAAATGTTGCCTTTAAAAGAAAAGGTGCTGCACCTCATTTCTAACCGATGCAAATTCAACTTCCTGATGATGGGGTCATGATTAAAAAATTGTTCCAAATTTCTTAAAAAAAGAAACTGGGAACAGAACAGCAAAAGAAATCCCAAGGCCAGCACTGGAAGTGGAGCGCAGGGGAGCAGTGGCCCTAGTTTTTTCATGTTGTTCCCCGTTCTTGCTGTTCTATTCAAATGTTCCCAGACACCAAGTAACTACAGAACACAAAAAGAAAGTCACATCTATTGGTCTCTGTTTGCTTTTGCAACATGAGATGCCACCATTCTGCTAAACCATTAACTTTTAACAATGAGAATCTTGGGACCATTTCATGCAAACATATCTTACATGTGTGATGTGCTTTCCTATTTCAGCTCAAAGAGTTGAATATATTACTGCCATTTTCTGCCAATTAAAGCAACATACAGCTCAGGATTTCATAATGTGAACCACTGATGTGAACTTAGGGAGGGGAAGAGAGGAAGAGGGAGGGAAGATGCACATAAAATATTCAGTAGATCATTTTGAGTGCCAGAGCTAAATATCTTTTAATGCAAGAGGTGGTAGAGATGTATCTGAAGACTTCACGGCACAATAAAGAAATATGTGGCAAAGGGAAGGAAAGCATAGACAATGAAAAATCATTAGGAAACCCCACACCACCTATTTTTCATTATCAGATGTAAGGCTTTTGCACTGACCTGGGACAAGAAAGACGGGATGGAGCACCAACAGGTGATGGCAAGGTGAGATGGAGATGGCAATACTGCTCTTGCTGGGCAGGGCAAACCCACAGGGTTCCAAGCCTCACCACCCTGGTTTATCGGCAAATACAACAAACTCTGCTGCTCACAGCTAGTGTATATGAAGAGCATCCATTTTATATTCATCTGTGCAAACCTTTGCAGTCAGCATTATCATTTTGTTTAATTTTAAGCCTATTTATTTTTAAAGGATTGAAGCTTTAATGGAATACAGCCAGCCAACAGTGCTTATTATCCAAACTTCTCCAACTGCAAACAATAGCAGGTTGTTACGAAAAACAGCTTTTATTTAAAATTTAAAGTAATTTCCATCCTATACAAACCTGATGTACCCATTTCATCTCCAGGGATGAATTCCTATTAGATACACAGAAAAATCTGCATGTGTAATTTTCATCAAGAAGCCAACAGTTGCCCTTACTTGGGTTCCCAATCCTAATTACACCTTTATATGCATATGACATAATGGATAAGGGAACTGTTGCCAGTATAATTTAATCCGTCGAAATGCAAATCAAGTCCCACAGTGCTTACTTTTGAGCTTGAAGAGATTTTTACAATATTTCAGATTGTTGGCTTTCATACTGCATAAATGCTTGCTCTGTCTGGGCCCTAAGAAACACTCCATTACCCACATTGTCCAAGTAATCGCTATCCCTGATGGTGCCGGAACATTCACCCAGACAGTGCCCACTTGGTAGCAATTGCCCAAGAGAGCTGAAAGCTGGTGCTCACTTATAAAAATATTAAAAATAAGCATGATTTAGTGTGAGGTGTCCCTGCCTATGGCAGGGGGGTTGGAACTAGATGATCTTAAGGTCCTTTCCAACCCTAACTATTCTATGATTTTATCTTGCCCTAACTGCAGCAATGAAAAGCTTAACACCATGATCTGCAGTAGTATAAAGCTGAGATAAAGCATAAAACGCCCAAGAATCAATGTGATTACACCCTATAATAACAAACAACATCAATTCTTGCACGATTTAATGCAATTTTTTTTTTTGTTCTACCATTACAGCTACAAAGAAACTACAGATCATGTTCCTGTTTCTAAGAGATAAGCCAGTCTTAAGTTCTTGCTCAGAACAGTGCTACAGTTACTTTCAGAGGCTGAATTAATATCCTTGGACAAAAGAAATAGCTGTGGCTTCTTTCCAGAAAATGAATGACAACCTGCTTTTATTTATGCCATAAGACCTGGTTGGGGTGTGATTTTTTGTTTTAAGCAGAAGAGTCAACTAACAGACTTGAAGATCTAGAAACAGCAGCTGTTTTTAAACAGCTGTGGACTGTCTGCTCCACCATTAAATATGAGCTCCTCCACCAAACCCTAATCCTCAGAGCCCAAACATTCAGGAAACTAAAAATGTTTACACATTTTTAAACAAGAGAAAAATCCACCCCAAGCCCTGTCCAAAAGAGATTTGACAGCCCATCCTGGTACCTGGCACCTCTGTCCACTTTGGCCCCACGTTTTAGCATCCCAGCTTCCTGGTTTAAGCTGTGTTTCTGTCCCAGTTGCTGCAGCAGCTCTCATAGCCACCACATAAAGGCTCAGAGTCCTGCTCTAGGGGTACATGCTTCTGTCAAGATGGAAGAGCATAAAGCTTCATGTAATTTAGCAGTTAGCATGTTAGTGTCTTTGACATCCAAGAAACCCACAAGCCTATTAGGGAAGTACCACTTCCCATCCAAAACACAATGGACATCATTCAAAATGAGGACATCCGGGTTGCTTAAGAAATACAAAACTATTTCTACAGCTACATACATTCTGGCTTGATGTGGCTATTTTATTTCCCCGAACAATTCACTAGCCTGTTTTGCAAAGAAATTCAGACAAGCTCTCAGCTTCTTCCCCCTGCCATGTCCAGAGCACCAGCAGTCTAGCTCTGGATTTCTTCAGCACACATACAAATTGGCAGACCTCAACTCTCATGCATCTTTTTTCAGATACCAGAATACCTGTTTTTCTGATTAACTGATGGTTTCAACACTGAAAGCACTAAGTAGTCCAGCCTAAGAAAAACAGACTTCTTCACACTGTGGGCACCCCACAGCACTGAGCTTTTTGTAGTCGTTTTGCGCAATCCAGAACAACCTCAGTTTTTAAGATGAAACACAATTAAAGCAGCCTTTTGATGTCAGAGGTGGCATCAATGGCACAAGCATACAAGAGGGAGAACAGTAACTGAATAAGCTGATGGGTGTTTAATTTTTAATCAGAGAAGGGTTCACAGGCACTTTTTATTTGAACTGGTTTACTAGGACATGGAAGCTTGCACGTTAGTGCAGAATGTCAATTGTAAATTTAAATGAAAAATATTATGTAGTAAGATATGCCCCAAAGCAATTTTCTTTTAAAAGGCATTGCCTGGGGATAAAGACTTCTGCAGGCTAAGATGGAGTCACGGAGAACTGAAAGAACTTTCTGGAGCTGTATGTCCATGAAAAAGCGAAGTTTGATTTTGCCAAAGCACACCAAGACATCCTAACCCAAGGTCAATCTTTGCAAGAGCATTATTGGGAAAGGGCAAGAAAAAATTGCACTGGGGAAAAAGTACAACAAATCCAGTGGGAAGGAAAAGCCAAAGCACAAGTGAAAGGGCAAGGCAGGAGAGAAGTTTCACTATCAATACTAACATAGAGATACTTAAAATAATCTGAGATACATAAAGTGGAAGAGAAGAAACCTCTTAGCATCAAAATTCCCTCCACCAAAATTAAGTTACTAATTTTGACTTCCCCTTTCCCCAGTTCTCCATATTTTCCATTTACAAACTGGTACCACTGAGAGAGATTTGTACAAGGATAATTCATACAAAGGGTACCCAGAGGTGGATTCCAGCTACCAAGGTATCTGGATACCTTCTTTCCCTCTTCCCCAAGAAAGATGAGCTGCTCCTCCTCTTCAACTCTCCAAGCTTTCACCTTACCCAGTGCAATTTTCAGATAAAGGATTACTCACATCACTGAAGTTATTAGCTTACCAAGATGCATAAATCAGGTTTGAGAATGAAAATGAAATCTAGCAGCAAAAGTAATTTCTTCTCAGCTATGAGATCGGGGCAATATTTGATCACATTCATTTGCTAGAGAGGGAAAAGAGACTTGTTTCAGAGCATGATTCAAACTGATGAACCCATATAGCACCAATCAATAACATGCTACCAGGTCTTTAGCAGAAACCTAAGCCATAGACTGGCAATATCTTTCTAACTGTCATTGCAGTAATGGTTCACCTCTTCCTAAAATCCTCAGGCCTGAAAAAGCACACTTCCTAACTCTATAGCTCTATGAATATACTCCTTATTGTCCCCTTGGGGATAATCAGTGCTATCCCTCAAATAGCCAGCATTTAGTAGTAACCTTTTATTCTGCTCTGAATGCAGCTGCTATTACAGCCATACTACTACATTTCATAGCATATTTAAAAATTCAGTCTAATATTGGACTGCCAACATGTTTCTGTGTTCTACAATCACCTCACCATTAACATGGCTTATTTAGTATAATGACTTACTGGGATGATATCCATTAAGACTCCGTTATTGATGTTATCCTCATCTCACAAGTTGCTTTATTCTGCCTAATAGATCATTTAGAATCATAAGACACAAAGGAAAAATAAACCAACAAAACAATGGCTAGCTGGAATCCAACTTATTATACTACCACTTTCATGCACGTGTTCCTCTCCTCAATTTAATGCATACATCATTACTATTAACTATATTTAAATTAAGGAAAATCTAGGTTTCTCTGTTACTATCAGTTGCTCTAATCCATCCCCTACCTTTAAACTCCACATGGGCTACCTGCAAGGAACTGCAAATCATCCTAAGTACTGTACAGAAAAGCTAACCATTTCTCCTTGGTCAATACGAGTCACCCATGCCAATTTCTACCAAGTCTGCTACCACTGCAGCTTCACCTGAGACTTGAGCAAACTGGCCAGAGAAGAATCAGTAGCCCCAAACACTGCTGCACAGAGCCTAGATTAAAACAGGCAAGACAGAAAATAATTTCACTCATCTTCAGTGCTAAGTAGAGATGACAATACATGGCAAGGGTGCACACAATACTTTTGATTTAGTTTTAACGTTATTAGAAATTACAATTGGATTATAAGGGTGTAGGTCAGTAGCTGGCTTGGTGTTCCCTTGAAAGGGAGGCAGGAGTGTTTATTCACTGGGGAAAGACTTTGGTGCCAATTAAAATGGCAGAAGAAACATCACTTGGCAAACTCAACAGCAACCTCAGATCTAACCTGCTGAGTCACTAGAAGACTTGTGAGTGGATGCAGCCACCACAAACTGCAGCATTCAAGAAACACATGAAAAAAAGAGTGTACACAAACAAAACAAACTGGTACATCTGTTGCAGCAGCACTGAAAATAGCACCTTCAGCAAGGATAAAATATTTGCTTGCTACTCCAGACAGTCAGTCTCCAGCAATGCACAGTAGCTTTCTAAGGGGCAACTACAGCCTTCCACAGAAACACTGCTTTTTCCTGGTTAAAGTTTTCCTTTACCCACCAAAACCCCCACAACTCGAGAACTCCAAACAGAAAACCTCAAAACTTGTCTCATCCCTTATTAAGGATAGTGACCCTGTTTCACAACTACTTCTACCTTAATCAGTTCAATGTGAAATTTTCTTTTTCCAATCACTATTCCCAAACAATCAGGCTGCCTTTGCAGATGAGCCACACGAACAGGCACACCAGAGCAGAAGCATTTTCACAGAAGGAAAAATTACACCACTTTGAGGAACAAAGGTCTGTCAAAGCACTGTGGGCAGAGGGATAGAGAATCTAACACTTCTGCCTTTTTCTGTACGAAGTTACAGCCAGCAAGAATATAGCTGCTTAACGACCTGAATGATTCAACATGCCTTGCACTATCATTGTTGACTGGATGTGATTTTCCTGAGAATTCTCAACTTTCACAGAAAATGGAAAGACTCTCCATGAAGCTTCTGCCTTTCTTCCAGCTTACAGTCACCTACTGCGTGTACCTTGCAATAACAGAGCAGCTGAAGTAGACTTAAGAGATGTTTATGGATCACTTGGCTCCAAGAAAACTCATGCTAATTCTTAACAAACAAATGTGTTTCACAAGAAAATAATGCTGGAAGAGAAGAATGTCAGTGGCCTGAGGAGAAAGCAAAAGCCTCACTAGGCTATGAAGGGGACAGTTTAGGCTTGAATTATCTGCAGATATACATCCAGCTCTAGAAAAAAAAAAATCCAACAAATTTCTTTTTGGAGGTAGATAGACAGCAGATCAGCTCAGAATTTTACAGGAAGTCTGTATCTCTTCCTCTCCAACAAGGACAAAGAGATTTGTGAACACACCAAGAACTTGAATTTCAGTATCACTATACAGTAATCTCCCCCCTTTCCCATTATATTTTTTAAACAGAAATATCGCCTACCCCAGCCATAGCCACTTCCTGCTTTAGAAAATGCCTCTCCTGCCCCAACAGCCACACTTCGGTGCACATATCCAAAGAAATTTTAAATAAAAAAAATCTTACTGAAATAAACAAAAAGGTCACAGCATCTGTGAATCATCTAATTGATGGCAATTTGTGAATTAAAGATAAGAGAACTGGTTCCCAAAAAACAAAAAGGAAAAGCAAGTTTGAACTACTGCAGCTGCTCTTCCACCAACACATTATCTGATTAGCTTGAACTACAGAAGGGAAAAAATTAATAAGGGTAAACCTGGCTAATGCTTTGTGCTTTTAGAACACAACCTGAAGAGCTTACCTGCAGCACGAAAGAGGCAGCAACAAATACTTGACTCCCTACAAAATAGCCAGGCGGACAGCACACGTGTGCTCATGTGCTTGTCTGGAGCAAATGTGAGCAGAGGACCTCGTGGTGCCTGACCACTACTGCCCACCACCTCCCTCCCTGCAGCCATGAAACCAAAAAGCAAAATATCCATCAGTGAAGGGAGGACTCTAACTTTGCAGTTCACCAAAACTTCAGCCATCAGAAAAAAAGGGGGATTACATTAATGGAAATGTCAACCCACAGTTACAGGCTTTAAGAAGGGGTGTACAGAAACATCTCTGCATTATCAGTGCTGTTAGGGGTTAAATTAACAGAGGGTGGCAAACTCCTGAGCAACTCCAATATATAGGAAGCATAAACTTGGTGTGCACACAGAGAGCATCTAATACAGTGACAATCCTCCTGTATTCATTAACACCAACTGACATACGGCAGTCATCAATTTTTGCCGATCTTCTTGGTGTCTGTATCACAGCTAAGATCTTAGTGAAAAAAATAAAACCACTGTTGAAGCAAAAATGCCCGAGATGGAAAGTTTGCATCAAACTAATGAAAACACAGATGCTATAGTGGTGGTACATAACACAAATAGTCTGTACAGATACTGGGTCTGACTCAGAATACTCAAAGCTGCCACAGAGAAGCTTTATCTGCATGACTGACATGACCCACTACAAATTATGAAGCCACACGGATTCACAACTCTCATGTTTCAAGCACAGGTCAGCTGCAGTGTTGGTCATCTCAAACCATGATCATCTATCTTGCTGTCTACATGAGGATCTTGGGTTTCTTTTCAAAGAGCTATTAATGTCTAAAAGAAAAAAAAAAAAGAATTTGAGCTTGAGGGGCCCTGGTGATTTAAGAGAAACACCAGAGCAGCCAACTTTTTTTATTCAAAAACACAACCTGAAAACCATGTTAAGCCACTGATTTGTAGGGGATGGGGCGGGGAGTGTGTAGATGAAGGGTGACAAGTTGTCACAGGCTGCAGGAATGGAAAGGAAACCTTATAATGAATCAAAGGCTGTTTATGCAAAGCATTTAAGGCCACACATTCACAGCTATTATAAGCCAGCACAAGCAGCTGGCCTTCCCCCAGCTGCATATTCCCACCTTGTGCCAGCTACAGCAGAAAATCCCTCAGCACTTTGGTCTGTTCTACCTTCTCCTACCCCATTATCCACAGTAGTGCCACCCCAGACAAGAGGATCTCTTCACACGGTGGTACTGCCAGCTCCAAGCAGTTGGGGGACTGCAATTAAAAGCTGCTCTTGACAGAGGTTAAATCCAGAGTGCATGGAAGAAAATTCCATGTCAGGTTTCTTTGGAGGGAAAAAGTAGTCACTGCACTCATAGACAGGGCAGCAGACAGATATCCCAGAATTTACTAGCCAAGAACTTTTCAGAGAACACTACAGAAGCCACAGTAAAACAGTGCATGATCTGAACAATCAAGCTGTTTTTTCTGTTTACAGTATCTTAAATCTTTCACTAAGGGGCAAGCCTGCCAAAGAGTTTTGGATGCTATGTACTTGGGCAGCCAAAGTGTGTTTTGACTCAGATTCTGAGTCCTCCTTACAGAAGTGTTCAGAACATCACCATAAAGATACACAGTCATCCTCCTTATTAGGAAGTAGCCATGCCATCTGCAGCACACCTTTTTTAAAACCATTCTGTTAAAAGAACAAAGTTAATCTTCTCAAAGGCATACAATGCTGGCGATGACCCTGGGTCAAATACTCAGTGACCCTGGGTAACTGTTTCCTATGGAACTATCCCAAAGCAGCAGCATCCCACCTTGTCACACCTACACCAAGATACTCCTTCACTCATACCTCTGCAATGTCCCAGCAGGAATGCGCAGCCTCTGCAAAACTAGCAAATAAGCTTTATTACTGTTGTACGCGAACATCCTCAGCCCTACTGCACTGAACTGTCTTAAAATGTTGTGTAACAGTAAGGCCACTGGAAACTTCAGAAGAATGAAACAAGTATCTCCATATCCCAGCTCAGTCCATTTCCAGAACTGCTACTGCAGCAAGTAGAACAGCATGTAACATGTTTTTGTTAAGAAACCAGACATGATTTCTACAGAACTTATTTTGCTCCAGAAATGCAGAATGCTTGTTTCCACATCAGAGATCTGAACGTAGCTGTTGATGCCTTCAAATATCACCTGAAAAACGTAATGCTTCCAAGATACTGCTTCAAAGGCCTTCTGAGACTTCAAATGATTTTGCAAACTGCAAATCTTGCAGTTTGCCCTGTTAAGTGGCCTGAGGAAAACAGTACAATCTCTCCTCTGAAAACACTGCTGTGAGCCTACCCAAAAACCTGACTTCTCAGCTCAAGAGGGGTAAAAGGAACCTGTGCAGAGAAGTTACACAAAGACTAATAGAGACTTGGAGCTCCAGAAAGCCCCCAGTAGGCAGATATTGATAATGTAAGCAAGATGCACTTTTTCCTCCAGAGCATGAAATTTCAACTTCTTCAGTTCAAGACACATAATGAATATCACAAAGTTTCTGCAGAAAATGGGCCAGAGAACAAGCCATTCGCACAAGTAAACAAGCAGTGATTATATGAGCTTAAGATACAAAGCTGAATACACACATTATACTCTTTCTAAAATACCACTGAATGCCAGAAAATTTAAGAGGATGGTTATCCTCTTAAATACCTCCAGGACCCTCCATGTCCTCTTCTGGCAGCAGCTATATGGGCTAAAGAAGCCGCTACCTGAAACTGATGGCTACAATGACCCCCCCCAAAGAGACCCAGAGAGGCAGTGATGATACTGGAATGTGTTTCCCTTGCACCCCTGGGCCGGCCAAGAAATGCTGTGTTGCTTCAGAGGGACAAGCACACACAGTGTAAGCATCTGTAGCTAGTTTTGCAAGCAAACTAGTAGTTTGGTTGGTGCTTGGGTTTTTCGTTTGGTTGGGGTTTGTTTGTCTGATTTTGGTGTTTTTGTTGTTGTTTGGGTTGGTGGGGTTTTTTTGTTTGTTGGTTTGGTTTTTTTAAAGCTCCCACACCAGTTCAAACACATTTTCACTGAGTGCACAGAAACAGTGAGTTGCACTAGGGTTTTTGCTGGGGGGGGGGGGGGGTG